>CAUYLG010077645.1:0-76831 GCA_963573385.1 Cacajao melanocephalus
CTGTTATCAGGAGGCCGGACGTCCTACTCAGCACCTGCCTTCTCCATGCGGGCTCCCCACACCCACTCCTGCATTCCACCCTTAGCCCCACACTCAGCACTAAATCATGCTGTCAGCCCAGAATTCAAAAATCCCGCCGAGAGCCTGACCAATGGCAGCTTGCCAAGTCCGGGTCCAGTCTCTCTCTGGCCAATACAGGTGCCCAATCTTTGTTTCCTCACCGATCAATCTATTACCTTCTCCCGCCCACCTATCGATAGCCCCACTGGGCTACCAATGGCAGTTCACCAAGTCCAGGTCCAGTCTCTCTATGACCAATGCAGTGGCCCATGCTTTGTTTCTCCACTGACCAATCTATTGCCCTCACCCCCTATAAAACCCCATGCCCAGAACAGCCGGGCGCGACTTCTCTGGCCCCTCTCTCTCTCCCTCCCCTGGGACCACAGAACCTCGCCCAGGAGCTGAATAAACTGGAATTTAATTTGTCTCATGCTGGCCTCAGTTTCCTCATTTTAAACTCGGCAATAACCTTACAAGAATAACCTTACAGCTGCCACCCCTGGACAGAGAGGACATTGGTCAGGTTTTGCACACACGGCACATGGTGATTCTCCATAAACACTGGCTTTATTTTTTTTTTTTTTTTTACGATGGAGTCTCTCTTTGTCACCCAGGCTGGAGTGCAATGGAGCAACCTCAGCTCACCACAACCTCCACCTCCCAGGTTCCAGAGATTCTCCTGCCTTAGCCTCCCGAGTAGCTAGGACTACAGGCCTGCACCACCACACCCAGCTAATTTTTGTATTTGTTTTTCTGTAGAGACAGTGTTTCACCATATTGGACAGGCTGGTCTTGAACTCCTGACCTTGTGACCAGACCGCCTCAGCCTCCCAAAGTGCTGGAATTACAGGCGTGAACCACCGCACCCGGGCTAACACTGGCTCTTGACATCATAAACATCAAGCAGCAGATGAAACTGAAACAGTCATCCAAGCTCCCGGTTCAAGCTACGGGTGATGCCACAGGGGAAAACTCCCCACCACCCAGCAGGGACCTAGTTGCCAACATTCAGAGAAACCCAAAACGCACCTGGAAACAGCCACCTTTCCTCTCTTTGCCGTCCTGCTTCAGAGGCAGGGCCACATTTTCCCTTTATTCAGATCGTAGCTAATGCCCTATAAATATCTCATTATTGGCCTGGATTTTTCCAAAGCTTTAACACAATAAGGGCTTAATTACAGCATGTAGTTGGCAGCCCCAGTAAATTACGGTTTAGATGATGTTCTCACTTTTTTTCAGCAGTCAAGAAGCCTATAATTTCAGCACTTTCATTCAAATCAGGCAGAAGTTTGGCAGATGTGGCTGTGAGCCAAATGTAAACGATGAGAGAGAGCACAAAAGCGAGACAGGCTTCCATTCAATGGCCAGCCAGCCTCTACCTCCTAAACTAACTCTGAAATCTCTAAATCTAATCTAAGTCGGGCGCAGTGGCTCATGCCTATAATCCTGGCACTTTGGGAGGCCTAGGCAGGAGAATCGCTTGAGCCCAGGAGTTTGAGACCAGCCCTGGGCAAAAAATAGTCAGACCCTACCTCTATGAAAAATGTCTTAAAATTAGCTGGGGATGGTGGTGCACATCTGTGGTCCCAGCTACTTAGGAAGCTGAAGTGGGAGGATCATTTGAGCCCGGGAAGTTGAGGCTACATTAAGCTGTGATCACACCACTGCATTTCAGCCTGGGCGACAGAGTGAGACTCCGTCTCTAAAAAAAGAAAAAAGACAAGTAGGCTGGGCATGGTGGCTCATGCCCATAATCCCAACACTTTGGGAAGCCGAGGTGGGTGGATCACGAACTCAGGAGATCGAGACTATCCTGGCCAACATGGTGAAACCTTGTCGCTAAAAAAAAAAGAAAGGAAAGAAAAGAAAAAAAAAAGAAAACCTCTCTAAATCTAGAACTGCCCACAAGGCCATCTTCCGCCCTCATCCAGAAACAATCCAGCTTATTACCAGGGGATTTCAATGTTATGAACCTAGCAAGGGCCATTATCCCTCAATAAATAACTCTGAAAAAGCACTTGGACAGCCTAGAGCGAAGCTTTGGAGAAATCTGTCTTCCTGGTTATAAACCTAATCTCCAAACCAGCAAAAACAAACCAAGAATCACATGGGGAGACAGTTCACGTGTAGGGTGAGGGCAGAGTATGTCTTTCCAGTCTTTTCACTGAGCAAATACAATTGTTTTAAACAAGATGGGATCTCACAGCCCATTTCACCTGGTACCTAACAGGTCTTGTGCAGCTTTCTGGGTCATTAAAGATTCTTTTAGATCCCTCTGAGTAGCCAGATGATAGCTGGTTGTCCGGGTACGCTCATCCGGCCAAATCTCCTATCTTTGGTCTGTTTTTTGGGGAGACAGAGTCTCAATCTGTCACCCAGGTGGGAGCGCAATGGCACAACCTTGGCTCACTGAAACCTCCACCTCCTGGGTTCACGTGATTCTCCTGCCTCAGACTCCCAAGTAGCTGAGATTGTTACAGGTGCCCACCACTACGCCCAGCTAATGTTTGTATTTTTAGTAGAGACAGGGTTTCACAATGTTGGCCAGGTTGGTCTGGAACTCCTGACCTCAGGTGATCCACCTGCCTTGGCATCCCAAAGTGCTGGTACAGGCGCCCACCACCACACCCAGCTAATTTTTGTATTTTTAGTAGAGATGAGGTTTCACCATGTTGGCCGGGTTGGTATTGAACTCCTGACCTTAAATGATCCCATGCTGGGCATTTTTTCTCCCAATTTCTCACCACCATACACAAAATGGGTGTAGATAACTCTTCACGGCCAATTATTTGTTTGCAGCCATGATTCCCACGTAGAAAGGAACCAGGAACAGCCTCTGGTCGATATTTCAGGATCTGGGGAACAGGGCATGGCTGCGTGTCCTGGTCCTGGCGGTATCCCCAGAGCTAGAACATTGCCTGCACTGATAGACACTCCATTTATATCAACAGAGTAATAATGAATTCCTTCTCTTTATGGAAAAAGAAACTAAAGCCAGGTTTGGTGGCTCACACCTGTAATCCCACTACTTTGAGAGGCCAAGGCAGGAGGATCGCTTGGGCCCAGGAGTTTGAGACCAGACTGAGTAACAAAGTAAAACCCTGTCTCTACAAAAAAAAAAAAAAAAAAAAAAAAAATTTAATTAGCTGGGCATGGTGGTTGGCACACACCTGTAGTCCCAGCTACTCAAGAGACTCAGGTGAGAGGATCACTTGAGCCCAGGAGTTGGAGGCTACAGTGAGCCATGATTATGCCACTGTACTCCAGCCTGTGGGACAGAGCAAGAAAAAAGAAACCAACAACTGTCATCAGAGTCCTAATCCCAGATAAAAGGAGACAAGAACCAACCAACAAGAACACAAACACTACCTGTTTCACAAGGATTTCCTATGTGATTCTCAGTTCACTCCCAGGAGGCAGAGACCACCATGCTCCCATTTTCCAGATGAGGAAACTGAGGCCCAGAGAAGTGAGGTCACTCTTTTGGTGTGTGGCAGCATCAAGACTTCCATATTCCCACAGATGCCTCTGGACTGTCCCAATTCCAGCAGGCCCAGTACCAAAGACCACCCCGGCTGAGACTTGCATGGCCTTCTCTTTTCTCTTTTCTTTTTTTTTTGAGACAGAGTCTCACTCTGTCACCCAGGTTGGAATGCAGTGGCACAATGTCGGCTCACTGCAATCTCCACCTCCCAGGTTCAAGCGATTCTCTTGCCTCAGCCTCCTAAGTAGCTGGGACTACAGGCATGCACCACCACGCCCGGCTAATTTTTGCATTTTTATTTATTTATTTATTATTTATTTATTTATTTTGAGACGGAGTCTTGCTCTGTTGCCAGGCTGGAGTGCAGTGGTGCAATCTCCACTCACTGCAACCTCCACCTCCCAGGTTCAAGCAATTCTCCTGACTCAGCCTCCTGAGTAGCTGGTACTACAGGGTCATACCACCACGCCTGGCTAATTTTTGTATTTTTCATAGAGCTGGGGTTTCCCCATGTAGGCCAGGATGGTCTCAATCTCTTGACCTCGTGATCTGCCCGCCTCAGCCTCCCTCCCAAAGTGCTGGGATTACAGGCATGAGCCACCGCGCCCAGCCTATTTTTTGTATTTTTAGTAGAGATGGGGATTCATTACATTGGCCAGGCTGGTCTCAAACTCCCAACCTCATGATCTGCCCGCCTCGGCCTCCCAAAGTGCTGGGATTACAGGCGTGAGCCACTGCAGTTGGACATGCATGGCCTTTTCAAGAGGCAATTTGTCATTGCCCAGAAGGAAAGTCAGTGGAAACAGAAGTTGTCATTTCCAAGTGGCTCTAAACTAATAAGATTCGTTAAGGGACAAACCAGCCCAAGGAGCACAACACATGCCCCTCCATCTGGCAGGGACAGGAGCCAAGGGGCATCTGATGTACACCGGTGTGGCACCCACCCACTGAGGCAGCAGCAGTGCCCTGGCATCTCATCCACATCTCCCTGGAGGGACTCATCCCCAAAGGCCAAATAAAAATACAGCTGGAAATGCCAGCATCCCTGGCACAGCTGCTTCTTATTAAAAGTAAAACGGCATGGGGCAACTACACATGTTGGGAGTCTGCTCACTGAGAAAACCCAGCGGAAGCTGGAAATCAAAGGGGAGAGCCCTCAGCCTGACCAGGTGCAGAGGGACAGTAACGGAGCCACCAGCTCTCCGTCTGCTCAGACAGCCTCCCTGCCCCGAAGGTTCGTGGCCTGGTCCCACCCTAATGCCTCCCAGATCTCATCTCCCTCCACAGGCCTGCAAAGCTGGCCTCCGGGCATCCTACCACATCAGGACCTTTGCACTAGATGTTCTTCCCCAGTCTCCAAGGATTCCTTCCTCACCTCCTTCAAGGCTCTGCTAAAACGTCACCAACTTCCCTATTTAAAATGTGCCCCCTGCAACTGTTCTCTCCCTCATCCGGCTCTTTGATCCTTTTTTCCATCATAGTTATCACCTTCAACCATGATTCTCCTTTCTCGCTCTTTTGCCCAGGCTAGAATGCAGTAGCATGATCACAGCTCACTGCAGCCTTGAAATCCCAGGCTCAAGTGATCCTCTGGCCTCAGCCTCCTGAGTAGCTAGGACTACAGGCGTCACCAAGTGATCCTTTGGCCTCAGTCTCCTGAGTAGCTGGGACAGGCGCCATGGAGCTGGGCATCACCATGCCCACCTGATGTTTTTAATTTTTTTTTGTAGAGACAGGGTCTCACTATGTTGCCCAGGCAGGTCTCCAACTCCTGAGCTCAAGCAGTCCTCCTGCCTGGATCCCGAAGAGCTGGGACTGCGGGCCTGAGACACCGCATGGTCCGTGTTTCTCCTTTATCTGCTTCCTGCTGAAAGCCCAGCTCCTCCAGGGCGGGGGTTCTGGTAAGTTGCTCAGGGCCATGTCCCCAGGCACATAGTGAAAGTGCTCAGGAAACATTTTTCAATGAACAAATGAACACCTAATGTTTTAAGCACTTCTTCTATGCCAAGCCCTCTAAACTGTCTCATTTAATCCCTATTCAAGAAAGGGAAAGAAATGCTATTATAACTCATATTTTAAAGAAGTGGGGGCTGGGCACGGTAGCTCAAGCCTGTAATCCCAGCACCTTGGGAGACTGAGGCGGGAGAATCATTCGAGGTCAGGAGGTCAAGACCAGCCTGGGCAACACAACAAGGCCCTGTGGCTATAAAAAGTGAAACATTAGTGCTCGCTTTGGCAGCACATATACTAAAATTGGAACGATACAGAGAAGATTAGCATGGCCCCTGCGCAAGGATGACACGCAAATTCGTGAAGCGTTCCATATTTTTTTTAAATAAAAAAAATTAAAAAATTTAAAAAAAAAAGTGAAAAATTAGCCAAGTTCAGTGGCATGTGCCTGTAGTCCCAGCTACTTGGGAGGCTGAGACGTGGGAGAATCACTTGAGCCCAGGAGGTCAAGGCTGCAGTGAGCAGAGATCGTGCCACTGCACTGTAGCCTGAGTGACAGTGTAAAATAAACATAAAGTAGAGGGATTGAATCCCCTACCCAAGGTCTCGCAAGTATCAAATGACTGACACCAGGTGACTTTACCTGCCCTATGAGTTGAAACAGATAAATCAGGTCTATCAACAGCCCCATTTCCTAGCTGAGGAAACTGAGGCTCCCAGAGGTAAACCTCATGGGACCAGGCCTGTCCTGTGCAACTGGAGCTGGAGGCCTCAGCCTCTTCCTGCTCTGGCTAGGGTCGGGGAATGCCCAAGGCCTTCCCTCTGGCCAGCTCCTGAGGCTAAATGACAAGCGTCAAGAGGGAGCAATGCCCTCCTTTCTCCTTAGGGCCACAGTTCTATCTGCTGGTGCAGGGCAGACAAGCCAGGGGTCTCAAACTCAAAGGTTCCAGGGCCAAGAGGCTCCAAGCAAATATGAACTGGCCCTGGGTGAGTGCTAGGGAGTAGTGGGGACTGCAGCAGCTGGAGTGGCCTTAGTCTGATGGGACAGTGGCTGCTGCTTCTGAAATTGAAGCCATTAGTGCCACAAGAGACAAAGGCTCAGTAAGGCCAGGTAATACCAATTATAACAACAGCAATCATGCATATAAGACCTTGAACTCGGCACATACTCACCCATCCAGGCCCCAGGGTACCAGTTACTACCCTCAGCTTACAGAAAAGGAATTTGAGGTCCAGAACGCCAAATCCAAGCGGCCGAGTCGCACAGCCAAACATGGTGGAACCAGGCCTTAGGCCCACACCCTGTGCACGACACCTCTAAACTCTATAGATCTGCGTGTCTTAGCGCTACAAGAAATCCGGACTTTCAAAAGTCGGCAGCTCACTAAAAACAAAAGCTATGAAAGTAAAGTAAAAGACCCAGGAGGCAGGCCTCGGCCCCTAAAGCTAGTGATCTAGACCTCCAGCTACAGGGCTGAACTATCTGGGCCGTTCCCACTCGGACCATATCCTTAGAAAATCCAGGCTGGGTGTAATGGCTCACGTCTGTAATCCTAGTGCTTTTAGAGGCCAAGGCAGGAGGATTGCTTGAGCCTAGGAGTTCGAGGCTACAGTGAGCCAGGACTGCACCACTGCACTCCGACCTCAGAAACAAAGAGAGATCCAATCACTTACAAAAAAAAATAAAATATAATATAAGTAAGCCTTGTTTGAGCCCCTCATACCCAAAGAGACGTGTTTTTGCAACTTTGGTTTTCAGGCACTGAATTAATACTCGACATGGCCATGCATGGTGGTTCACGCCTGTAATCCCAGCACTTTGGATGGCTAAAGCGGGTGGATCACCTGAGGTCAGGAGTTCAAGAACAGCCTGGCCAACATGGTGAAACCCCGTCTCTGCTAAAAATACAAAAATTAGCCAGGTGTGGTGGCATGTGCCTTTAATCCCAGCTACTCGGGAGGCTGAGGTAGGAGAATCGCTTGAACCCAGGAGGTAGAGCTTGCAGTGAGCTGAGATCACGCCACTGTACTCCAGCCTGGGCAACAGACTGAGACTACACTTACAAAAAAATAGTCGTAACAAGCAACTGCTGCACTGCAGGATTCCAGGAGGTTGCCACAGGAGTCAGCTCCATACTGGCCGGCAGCTGCCAGACACCAAGGTGGACAGGAGGGAAACACAAGGGGTAGAGGGACTGAGGAGAGGTAAGGAAGAGAGAGACCCAGCTTCCCAAACCAGAGCACCTAACTCCTCCTCACTTAAGAATGTTCTCCAGGAAGAATGTTCTGCTCAACTATATGAGCCTCAAGTTTCCCACTCTGTAAAATGGGGATCATAGTAATGCTGCCCTCATAAGGCTTAAGTGTGTCACTCGAAAGCACTTTCATTCTGGTTAGCTTTCACTACTGATAAGAAAGGAACCAGCCAGATAAACAGCAACAGCCCCATCCATGTAGACCTACTATGTGCCAGGCACTGCAATAGGTAAGCACTTTCTTTTCTTTTCTTTTTTTGAAACAGGATCTGGTTCTGTCACCCAGGCTGGAAGGTAATGGCATGATCATGGCTCACCGCAGTCTGGACCTCCTGGGCTCAAGTAATCCTCCCAGGACCAGCCTCCTGAGTTGCTGGGACTACAGGTGTGAAACTATTACCCTACCTGGCTAATTTTTTTATTTTTTGTAGAATGGGGTATTGTCATGTTATCCAGACTGGTCTTGAACTCCTGGGGCTGAACGCAGTGGCTCACGCCTGTAATCTCAGCACTTTAGGAGGTCAAGGCAGGCGGATCACCTGAAGTCAGGAGTTCGAGACCAGCCTAAACAACATGGTGAAACCCTGTCTCTACTAAAAATATAAAAATTAGCTGGGTGTGGTGGTGCATGCCTCTAATCCCAGCTACTTGGGAGGTTGAAGCAGGAGAATCACTTGAACCGGGGAGGCAGAGGTTGCAGCGAGCCGAGATTGCGCCACTGCACTCCAGCCTGGATGACAGGGTGAGACTCTGCCTCAAAAAAAAAAAAAAATTTTTTTTAGGAGAGTAAACCAAGACTTAGGCCAAGACAACTGTGCTAGGTCACAAGACAAATGAAAGAGATAGAGCTTTGCAAACACCCCCAGCAGAAGCCTGGGCAGGCAGGAAGATGGTCACTCAGTCCAGCCAATCAGGCCAGCCCCAGCCGGCTGCCAAGTCCACACCTTTCCACCAAGGCAGACAGAAGGCAACGCGCCAGAGACAAGGCAGCAAAGGAGGAAATTCGTGCTGCTGGAAGCAAAGCCCCAAGGCTCTGGGGCTTACCAGCCAAGTGGCCTTGGGTGAACAGAGTCCCCTTTGAGCCTCCCAGCTCAGCTAAGGTGGGGATGACAACAGAGCCTCCACCCCTGTCCTCACTTGGGATTCAAAATGTTGAATCCAGAAAGAACTTTATCCCTTGACACTGATAACAACAATAACAATGACAATAATGACAGGAGGAGGATGTTATCATTTGGCAGCCACACCACCACAAACGAGTAGTTCCTGGAATGGTGAAGTGGCCGCCCATCTGGGAGACAAGAAAGGCAAGAGGGTTGGTGGGAGGGAGAGGTGGCTGCACGGGCTGTTCCCATTCATTTGCTTCCTGAATCCTGGAAACAGCCCAGAGAATGGAGTTTGCCCACTGGGCAAATCGGCACACCGTGGCTTCTCAGGGCTGTCCAGAGAAGGCTACATCCCAGCGCTAGCCGCTGAGGCCTGATCAGGCAAGAAGCCCCTTCCCAGGCTCCAAAGGAGGACCCCCAATTTGCAGGCCCCGGTGTTCTAGTGCCCCAGAAGGAATCCTGAAGTGAGGTACCCCCAGGGTCCTCCTTCCAACTGAGAGGGGAACTGGGGTTCAAACCTCATCCTTCAGCTCCATTCTTCCCTCTACCCTCCCGCCACCCCCTCAGAGGCATTGGGCCAGACACTCGGGGTCGTCATGAGCAGACTAGAAGATGGGCAGACAGAAGAGTTCACTTGGAAGAGAGAAGCCTGTGCTAGCCAGGAACGAAGCTATAAGACTCAGCCTGAGAGAACCAGACAACAAGGTCCCCTAGGAGTCAGCTAGCCAGTCAGACAGTGGAGGTCAGCTGGTGTCACCCAACAGAGGGACTGCTCAGTATTAAAGTCTGTGAGGGGCACGGATGGGCAGTCAGACAGCAGAGGTCACCATGGACAGCTAGCCAGACAGCAGGGGGCTGCCAGGTGGGACTGGACAGATGGACAACCAAATGGTGATGGCAGGGAGGCTTGCCCAGGACAGAGAGACAGCCAACCAGACAGCGGGGGCAGCTCCAGATACAAGAACAAGCCAGTCTGACCGCAGGGGTCGCCCCAATAGATATCTAGATGGCCGGTTTCACCTCTGATAAACGGACAGCCCAAAAGAACAGAAGGGGGATCTATCCCAGACGCACGGGCAACCAGATGGCAGAGTTCACCCACGAAAGCTGGGACCAGATGGACCCCAGGGATCCAGCGCACCTCCGGTCCTACGGCCCCGGACCCATGACACCGCCGCTGGGGCCCCGGCCCGCTCCCCAGACCCTGCAGGGAGACCTCCGCCCTGGGTGTCCCCCAGGGCCCGCCTCCCAGTCCCCGTCCCCGCCGCGGGCACGCCAGCGCCGCAGTTACGCCGGCGGCGCAGGGCGCGCCATTCCCGGTCAGCCCTCCGCGCCCTAGGCCGCCGCCCGCCCGCGATGCCCGCCGCGCCCGCTCACCGGCCCACGAAGTTCTCCAGCACCGAGCTCTTGCCGGCGCTCTGACCTCCTACCACAGCGATCTGCGGCAGGTCCAGGTGGCAGCTCTGGCCGATGGAGCTGAAGGCGTCCTGCAGCTTGTTGACCAGCGGGATCAGCTCTTCCATCCCGCGGTTGCCCATTGCGCCGGCGGCCCCCGGCCTGAGCGCCCTGCGCTCCCTGCCCGTCGACGACCCTCAACGACCTGTCCCCGCGGCGTCTGTACCGTTGCTCCCCGCCTGCCCGGGCCTCGGCGCGACGCCCGCTCCCGGCCCGGCCTCACGGTCGCCGCCTCATCCGGTTCTCAGGCGACACCCGACCCGAGCGACCTCCCGCCCCGGCCCCGGGGCTGCGCCCAAAGCACTCTTTCAGCACGCGATTGGCCCGCTGCGTTGCCACTCGGGCACACGAGCCAATGAAAACGAGGCACAGGCCTATGGTTGAGTAAACCTTACCCCTGGGGACCGTCTTGCGGGCTTATTGGAGAAGAGAACCGTCACTGTTGTTCAAGAGCCAATAGCGGCAGAAAGCAAGTTGTCAAGAGAGGAAGGAGGTGTTTCAGAAAAAATGCAAGTTGGCTCCGCCCGCTGACAAAGTTGCACCATCTTACTGGCAGGGAGAGGTGCCAGTCGACAATATGGACCAATGGTGTTAGGAAATGAGCTACTACCTAGTTCCCTAAAAATTTTCCATTGGTTCATATAAATATCACTCCGTTGTTCCAGCCATCCAGGCAGGAGAGGGAAGGCTTTAAAAATCCGAATCTTGATTCTGATTGAGAACCATACGTGTCAATCAGAAAAACTCAGGTTCTTCCTTGTGATTGTTTGCTATCTGCAAGTCTTCTGAAGTACAGGATAGGTCCCACCGTACTCGCTCAAGGGCGACGCCTCGTGGTGGGATCCGATGTTCCGATTTTGAGTTTCCGGTCACTGGGGAAAACTACCAGTCCCAGAACTCATCTCAGTGCCAAGCCTTCAAACCAGCTCTGGGAGCAGGGTCCCAGTGCGCTGTGTAGATGGGCGAGGCGAAGCCAGTGCTTTCTAGGGAGAGAACGCAATAAAGTCACGCCTCCACGCCTTTGCAAATGCTGTGCCCTTTCTGCTCTGCTCACGCCCCATCTTGACGCCGCTAACACTCCAAAATGTTTTTTTTCTTTTGAGACGGAGTCTGTCACCAGGCTGGAGTGCAGTGGCGCAATCTCGGCTCACTGCAACCTCTGCCTCCCAGGTTCAAGCGATTCTCCTGCCTCAACCTCCCAAGTAGCTGGGACTACAGGTGTGTGCCACCACGCCCGGCTAATTTTTGTATTTTTAATAGAGACGAGGTTTCACCATGTTGGCCAAGATGGTGTCGTCTCTTGAACTCGTGATCCGCCCGCCTCGGCCTCCCAAAGTGCTGGGATTACAGGTGTGAACCACTCCAACGTTTTCCCCCGCTTCTTCAACTTTAGCACAGCAAGAATCTTTTTGTTTGTTTGTTTGAGACGGAGTCTCACTCTGTCGCCCAAGCTGAAGTGCAGCGGCGCGATCTTGGCTCACTGCAACCTCTGCCTCTCAAGTTCAAGCAATTCTCCTGCCTCAGCCTCCTGAATAGCTGGGATTACTGGTGCACGCCACCACGCCCAGCTAATTTTGTATTTTTAGTAGGGACAGAGGTTTCACCATGTTGGCCAGGCTTGTCTGGAACTCCTAGCCTCAAGTGATCCGCCCATCTCGGCCTCTCAAAGTGCTGCGATTACAGGCGTGGGCCACCGTGACCGGCCAATGAATCGTCTTTTCTTAGAGACTGGGTCTCACTCTGTCACCCGGGCTAGAGTGCAATGGTGCACTCATAGCTCAATTCACCTGTGCTAAAACGATCCTCCCTCCTCAGCCTCCGGAGTAGCCGGAACCACAGGTGTGTGCAACTATGCCCAGCTAATTATTTTTATTTTTTTGTTTGTTTTGAGATAGAGTCTTGCTCTGTTGTCCAGGCTGGAGTGCAGTGGCACGATCTTGGCTCACTGCAACCTCCACCTCCTGGGTTAAAGCAATTCTCCTGCCTTGGCCTCCTGAGTAGCTGGGGGATTACAGGCATGCAACACCACGCCTGGCTAATTTTTGTATTTCTAGTAGAGACAGGGTTTCACCATGTTCGTCAAGCTGGTCTCGAACTCCTGATCACAGGTGATCTGCCCGCCTCAGCCTCTCAAAGTGCTGGGATCACAGGCTTGAGCCACTGTGCCTGGCCCATTTATTTTTATTTTTCGAGACCAAGTTTTTTGTTGCCCAGCTTGGAGTGCAATGGCAAGATCTCTGCTCACTGCAACTTTCCAGGTTCAGGCAATTCTCCTGCCTCAGCCTCCTGAGTAGCTGGGATTACAGGTGTGCACCACCACACCCAGCTAATTTTTGCATTTTTAGCAGAGAGGGGGTTTTACCATGTCAGTCAGACTGGTCTCGAACTCCTGACCTCAGGTGATCCACCCACCCCAGCCTCCCAACGTGCTGGGATTATAGGCGTGAGCCACCACGCCCGGCCATTTTTGTTTTTGAGACAGTCTCATTCCGTCGCCCAGCCTGGAGTGCAGTGGTTCGATCTCGTCTCATTGCAGCCTCAACCCTGTGGGCTCAAGCGATCCTTCCACCTCAGCTTCCTCAGTAGCTGGGAACACAGATGCACATCACCTGTATTTTTTGAAAAGATGGGAGTTTTGCCATGTTCCCCAGGCTAGTGAAGCTCATTAGTCTCAGAAAAAAAAAAAGGGCTGGGCTCAGTGGCTCACACCTGTAATCCCAGCACTTTGGGAGGCTGAGGCAGGTGGATCACCTGAGGTCAGGAGTTTGAGACCAGCCTGGCCAACATGGTCAAACCCTGTCTCTACTAAAATTACAAAACTTAGCCAGGCGTTGTGGCACATGCCTGTAGTTCCAGCTATTTGGGAGGCTGAAGCAGTAGAATTGCTTGAACCTGGGAGGCGGAGGTTGCAGTGAGCCGAGATCGCACCACTGCACTCAAGCCTGGGTGACAAAGAGAGACTCTGTCTCAAAAAAGACAAAAAAAAAAGGTTAAGCCTCATATCTCTAAGAGTCAGACTATAAGAACTATAAGCCTTAAAGCCAAGATACCATTTCTTTTTATTTTATTTTTTTATTTTTATTTTTATAAAGATGGGGTTTCACCATGATGGCCAGGCTGGTCTTGAACTCCTGACCTCAGGTGATCCACCCACCTCGGCCTCCCAAAGTGCTAAGATTACAGGTGTGAGCCACCGCACCCGGCCTCTTTTTTTTTTTTTTTCTTGAGATGGAGTCTCCCTCTGTTGCCAGGCTAGAGTGCGGTGGCACAATCTTGGCTCACTGCAATCTCTACCTCCCAGGTTGAAGCGATTCTCCTGCCTCAGCCTCCCAAGTAGCTGGGACTACAGGTGCACCACCACCCCCAGCTAATTTTTGTATTATTTTTAGTAGAGATGGGGTTTCACCCCGTTGGCCAGGATGGTCTTGATCTCTTCATCTCATGATCGCCCGCCTCAGCCTCCCAAAGTGCTGGGATTACAGGCGTGAGCCACCGCACCAGGCCAAGATACCATTTATTTGATGGTGATGACCTTGGGCAAGTTACCTCCCTTCCTTGGGCCTGTTTCCTCAGCTGTGAAAATAGAGAGGCTTCATGGTATCTGGGGGACCTGGGCCCCAGGAACCAGGCTACTGCTCCCACTCTGGGGCACCCCCTACACGATGGGCACTGGCAGGTGATTTCCAGCTATCAGCTGCTGCCATGGTGACGTGTTATGATTGGTCAGAAGGGGAGATATTCAACCACAGTGACGCTCAGACCGGGACGGGGACCCAGACAGGCCACCTCCCCAAGAAGACGCAGACACACTGTAAGTTACAATTAAAAAAAAACAAACTTCCAAAAAGATATCCTTCAGTATCTTCTAACACCTCCCTCCCTCTCTCTCCCCATGCCAGGTCAGCCCAGTGTGATTCCCACAGAGGCCAGGGCGTCAGTGGCCCAGGTGGGACAGAGGGTGGGGTCCCCATACATGACGCCCATGAAGTCCCGCACGAAGTCCGGGAAGCGCTTCTCCATGATGCTGGTACGGACAGCGCTCATGAGCTGCAGCTGCGGGGAGGGGAGGACAGCGTGGGGCGTGGGCACCTGGGACACACCGCCGCCAGCTCTGCCCCGGGCGCTGGCTCACCTGGTAAGCGATGTTGTGCACCGTGAGGTGGTGCAGTGCAGCGGTGTTGTCGCTGTGCAGGAGTAGGTGCAGGAAGGCCCGGCTGTGACTGTAGAGTGTCAGGGGACAGCTCAGCATGGCCGCCCCGTCCCCTCTGCGCCCCACCCCAGCTCCCCATCCTGCCTACTTCTGGCATGTGGGGCAGGTGCACTCCGGGTCTATGGGGCCGAAGTCCTTCTCGAACATCTTCTTCCTCAACTGCAGGTTCCCGGTGGGCACCAGGGCAGAGCCAAAGCGCTGCGGGAGAGGAAGTGTGAGGGAAGGGGCGTCACACAGAGCTTCATTCTCCCAGGCCCTCCCACCCCTCAGCTTGCCTCCCCAGTCCCCCACCCGTCTCCCACCCTGACCGCCTTCTGCCAGAGCCTCACCGCTGTCCGTGTAGGGAAGACACAGTCGAACATGTCACATCCAAGAGCCACGCAGACCACCAGATCGGTGGCATAGCTGGGGTTGCAGCCATGGCGGGAGGGGGGCAGAGAACTTCAGGGGCTTCCCAGGGCCCCTCCCACCCCTCACATGGTCCCAACTGGGCCATATTCCCTCAGAACGGCCTTCAAGGGACAGCCACATCCTCCTAGTTCCCCCAGATCAGAGCTGTGTCTGTTTCCCCCAAATTCCACCCCCCAAGCAGGGTAGGGGGTCCCCAGGAATCCACTCCCCACAGGTAGGGCTCTAGCTCCCCTATCCACAACATACCCAACCCCCATCAGGTATCGGGGCTTGTCCTTAGGCAGCCGAGAGGTGCTCAACGCCACCATCCGCCAGAACTGTGCCTTGCTCTCACCCCCACTCAGGCCCCCGATGGCGAAGCCAGGCACGTCCCGCTTGGTCATCTCTGAGGGTACAGGGTAAGGTGAGGGCAACCACAGAAGAGGAAATGCAGCTGCTCTTCAATCCCAGAACAGACCCTGCCTAGACTTCCAGAGTCCCTCAGGGAGAGAGACAGAGAAACACACAGAGATAGAGACAAACAAAGACAGAGATGGGCTGGGCGTGGTGCCTCACGCCTGTAATCCAAGCACTTTGGAGGCCAAGGTGGGCGGATCACCTGATGTCGGGAGTTCAAGACCAGCCTGACCAACATGGTGAAACCCTGTCTTAAAAAAATATATATATATACAAAAATTAGCTGGGTGTGGTGGCACATGTCTGTAATCCCAGCTACGCGAGAAGCTGAAGCAGGAGAATCGCTTGAACCCGGGAGGTGGAGGTTGCAGTGAGCCAAGATCGCCACTGCACTCCAGCCTGGGTGACAAGAACGAAACTCCGTCTCAAAAAATAAATAAAAAACAAAGGCAGAGATGGGAGAGGGAGAGGGACAGGGAGACAAAGGAGAGGGTCTATCAGTCTGTCTGTCTGTCTAGGGGCTGGTACTGCTGCTGATCTCAGCGAACATTTATTGAGTGCATGCTATATGCAAGACCGTTTCCTTCAATCCTCAGAAGAGGCACAGCCCATAGTCCCTTAGCTAAAAGTGTTGGAGCCAGAAATCGGAATTTTCCAGATTTGAGAACAGTAAACATCCCATATGCTGAGTTACAACAGCCTGTCAGGTAAGGCGCGGTGGCTCATGCCTGTAATCCCAGCACTTTGGGAGGCCGAGGCAAGCAGATCACTTGAAGCCTGGCATTCAAGACTAGTTTGGCCAACATGGTGAAACCCTGTCTCTCCTAAAAATACAAAAACTAGCCAGGCTTGGGTGCATGCCTGTGGTCCCAGCTACTCAGAGGCTGAGGCAGGAGAATCTCTATTTTTTTTTTTTTTGAAACAGAATCTTGCTTTGTCGCCAGGTGCAAAGCTGGAGTGCAGTGGCACAATCTTGGCTCACTGCAACCTCTGCTTCCCGAGTTCAAGCAATTCTCCTGCCTCAGACTCCCGAGTAGCTGGGATTACAGGCATGTACCACCCACACCCAGCTAATTTCTGTATTTTAGTAGAGACAGGGTTTCACCATGTTGGTCAGGATGGTCTCGATTTCTTGACCTTGTGAACTGCCCGCCTCAGCCTCCCAGAGTGCTGGGACTACAGGAGTGAGCCACCGCGCCTGGCCAGGAGAATCTCTTGAACCTGGGAGGTGGAGGTTGCAGTGAGCCAAGATCACACCACTGCAATCCAGCCTGAGGGACAGAGCAAGATTCTGTCTCAAAAAACACCCAATAGCCTGTCATCAAACACTGTAACATTTCTGCCACAAAATATGTGAAGACTTCCGGGGGTAAGGAGCAAGGGTAGCAAGAGCATTAGGACAAATACCTAATGCGTGTGGGGCTTAAAACTCAGATGACAGGTTGGTAGCTGCAGCAAACCACTATGGCAAATGTATACCTATATAAGAAACCTGCATATTCTGCATATGTGTGCCAGAACTTAAAGTAAACATTTTTTTTTTTGAGATGGAGTTTCACTCTTGTCATCCAGGCTGTAGTGCAATGGCACGATCTCAGCTCACTGCAACCTCCGCTTTCCAGGTTCAAGCGCTTCTCCTGCCTCAGCCTCCGGAGTAGCTGGGATTACAGGTGCCCAACTGATTTTTTCTATTTTTAGTAGACACAGGGTTTCTCCATGATGGGCAGGCTGGTCTCAAATTCCTGATCTCACATGATCTGCTGGCTTCGGCATGCATGCCCGGCCAAAGTAAAATTTTAAAAATATAAATAAAAATATGTGAAGATGTATAACAACTGGAATAAAAATGAGAGATCCAGGTTAGCCATGAAATGAGCTAGCTGGGCGCGGTGGCTCACACCTGTAATCCCAGGACTTTGGGAGGCCAAGGCAGGCGGATCACCTGAGGTCAGGAGTTCCAGACCTGAGGTCAGGAGTTCATCACCCTGGCCAATATGGTGAAACCCCGTTTCTACAAAAAATACAAAAATTAGCTGGGCATGATGGCGGGTACCTGTAAATCCCAACTACTTGGAAGGCTGAGAGAGGAGAATCACTTAAACCCAGGAGGTGGAGGTTGCAGTAATCAGAGAGAGTGCCATTGTACTTCAGCCTGGGCTTCACAGTGCAACTCCGTTTCAAAAAAAAAATACTAGAAGACTGTGAGCTACTGGAATTATACGGCCATTCTCTCAATACATTCTACTGCATATGGACTGAGAGCCTTTGCTTCGGCTGTTTTTTCCACCGCTGTGCCCTTCCACCCATTAGCAATCGAGTGCCGCCATGTGCCAGGCCCATGTGGAGACCTCTGCAATGGTCAGGCCCTGGGCCTGCCAGCAACCAGCTCTACCTTCAAGGCAGGTGGTCCGGAGATCTGCGTCCAGCCCTCCCTGGATAATGGCGAAGAGGTTCTGCTTGTCTGGCCGCTGATGGGCTGCAATGCACCGGTCCAGCCAGCGGATTGACCTGCAAGAGGGCCCCAGGCACAAGCCTCAGGAGCCTGGTGAGGCGACGGGAGACAAGGCTACAGGACCAGGATCCCCATCCCCCACATGCCCCCACACATGCACACGGCATGCACACACCTGTACATGGCCTCCTCCACGCGTGGCCCGGTCACGGTGCTGCTGACCACATCATCCAACTGCATGATGATATCCGAGCCTGACAGTGAGACAGGGGCAGCATCACTGGGAAAGCGCCCAGTGCTTGAAGAAAGCCTCCTCTCACATGGGGACAAGTGGGGCTTCCCCAAGAGCACCCACCATCCCCGGTCTTGCTATCTCCCACATAGCTGTCCCAATCTGTTTATGCAGCAGCCAGAAGGAGCACCACAAAATGTGCCTTTGATCTTGCCTCTCCCCAGCTTAAAATCCTATGGTGTTACACAGAATAAAAATCCTAAAATGTACAAAGGGATTCCTCAGTGCGTGGTATGCCACAGTAAGATTGGGAAACCAAACTTCCATCAGTAGGGCTCAGCTGGCCAGGCATGGCGGCTCATGCCTGTAATCCCAGCACTTTGGGAGGCCAAAGCGGGTAGATCATCTGAGGTCGGGAGTTTGAGACGAGCCTGGTGTGGTGGCATGCGCCTGTAATCCCAGCTACTTGGGAGGCTGAGACAGAAGGAGGTTGCAGTAAGCCGAGATCACGTCACTGCACTCCAGCCTGGGCAACAGAGCGAGACTCCATCTCAAAAAAATTACTAAATAACTATAGCTTTGAACACTGGCCAGATATTTGATGATGTTAATGAATTACTGTCAACTGTTTTTAGATGGGGTGATAGTATTGTGGTGAGATAGATATATATATATATATATATATATTTTTTTTTTAATAGAGATGGGATTTCATCATGTTGGCCAGGATGGTCTCGATCTCCTGACCTTGTGATCCACCCGCCTCAGCCTCCCAAAGTGCTGGGATTAAAGGCGTGAGCCACCACGCCTGGCCTCTATGGCTGTGTTTTTTATTTTAGAAAACAACTCCTATGTTTTAGAGAGAGGGGATTTGCTGCAATGTACTACAGATGATCTAAGATTATGAAATCAACCAAAGGACGGGTGCAATGGCTGATGCCTGTAATCCTAGCACTTTGAAGCTGAGGTAGACAGATCACTTGAGGCCAGGAGTTCGAGACCAGGCTGGGCAACATGGCAAAACTCCGTCTCTTCAAAAAAATACAAAAATTAGCCAGGCATGGTGGTGTACACCGGTAGTCGCAGCTACTTGGGAGGCTGAGGTAGGAGAATCACTTGAGCCCAGGAGGCAAAAGTTGTGATGAGTGAGATCATACCACTGTACCAACCAGCCTGGTTGACAGAATGACACCTTGTCTCGGGGAAAAAAAAAAGCATGAGATATCACTGCAGATCTTATGAAATCAAGAAGAAGAGAAATATATGTACTTTCTTTTTTTAAAGAGACAGGGCCTTGCTCTGTCACCCAGAAAGGACTGCAGTGGGGGAAATCATAGCTCAATGTAACCTGCAACTCCTGGGTCTCAAGCAGTCCCCTAGTCTCAGCCTCTGGAGTAGCTGGACTATGGTTGCCTGCCATCATGCCTAGCTAATTGTTTTAATTTTGTAGAGATGGGGTCTCATCATGTTGCCCAGGCTGGTCTTAAACTCTTTTTTTTTTTTGTGACGAAGTCTCACTCTGTCGACAGGCTAGAGTGCAGTGGCGCAATCTTGGCTCACTGCAACCTCCACCTCCCAGGTTCAAGCAATTCCCCTGCCTCAGCCTCCCGAGTAGCTGGGACTATAGGCGCGCATCACCACACCCGGCTAATTTTTGTATTTTAGTAGAGACAAGGTTTCACCATGTTGGCCAGGATGGTCTTGATCTCCTGATGTGATCTGCCCGCCTCGGCCTCCTGAAGTGCTGGGATTTACAGGCGTGAGCCACCGCGGCGCCCGGCCGGTCTCAAACTCTTGAGCTCAAGTGCTCCTCCTGCCTCAGCCTCCCAAAGTGCTGGGATTACAGGCATGAGGCTGCCTGTGTCTTTTCCCCGCTAATTGTCACATTTTCACCAATACCTGTCTCTCTTGTGGACTGTAAGCTCCAAGAATGATGTATCACCAGCTCAAAGCCCCACAGGAGTAGAAGCCACAGAATCTCTACATGGAGGGGCCTAAGGACACCAATAGGGTTCAGGATACGCCACCCCAGGAAGGTCAGTCTTACTTTCCCTTCTTCCTTGAAGCAGGTCATAAAACTAGAAAGAGGCTGGGAGTGATGGCTCACATCTGTAATCCCAGCATTTTGGGAGGCTGAGGGGGGTGGATCATGAGGTCAGGAGTTCAAGACCAGCCTGGCCAACATGGTGAAACCCTGTCTCCATTAAAAAAAAAAACAAAAAAATTAGCTGGGCACGGTGGCCAGCGCCTATAATCCCAGCTACTCGGGAGGCTGAGGCAGGAGAATTGCTTGAACCCAGGAGACAGAGGTAGTGGTAAGCCGAGATCGCAGCACTGCACTCCAGCCTGGGTGAAGAGTAAGACCTCATCTCAGAAAAACAAAAAAAACCTAGAAAGAATTCTGTGGCCTTCTCCACTGAAGGAGGCTATAAAACCTAGCTGCGGCCATGTGCGGTGGTTCATGCCTGTAATCCCAGTACTTTGGGAGACAGACAGGCAGATCAAAGATCAGGAGTTCAAGTCCAGCCTGACCAACGTGGCAAAAACTGTCTCTATTAAAAATACAAAAATTATCTGGGGGTGGTGGCGTACACCTGTAATTTCAGCCACTCAGGAGACTGAGGCAGAAGAATCACTTGAACCTGGGAGGTGGAGGTTGCAGTGAGCTGAGATCATGCCACTGTACTCCAGCGTGGGTGACAGAGTGAGATTCTATCTCAAAAAAAAAAAAAATAGCTGATCTTCACTTGACATCATAGATGATCATGAGACCCTCATGGGAGAGGTACCCATCTTAGTCCTGACCTTAAGAAACAAATGTCCTTATTTTTGAATACACAATTCCCCCAAGCTTATCACAATTAGCTCATATTCACTTTGTCCAATCATATTTCTTCACAACTATCTACTTCATCAAATTTAACATAAAAACATAAAGGGGTGAGGCACAGTGGCTCATGCTTTTTTTTGTTTTGAGACAGAGTCTCACTCTGTCACCAGGCTGGAGTGCAGTGGTGAAATCTTGGCTCACTACAGCCTCCACCTCAAGCAATCCTCCTGCCTCAGCCTCCTGAGTAGCTGGGACTGCAGGCACATGCCACCATGCCCAGCTAATTTTTTGTATTTTAGTAGAGACGGGGTTTCACCACGTTGGACAGGATGGTCTCGATCTTTTGACCTTGTGATCTGCCTGCCTCGGCCTCCCAAAGTGCTGGAATTATAGGTATGAGCCACCGTGCCCAGCCTCATGCTTGTAATACAAGCACTTTGAGTGGTCAGGGCAAAGGATCGCTTGAAGCCAGGAGTTCAAGACTAGCCTAGGTAATGTAGTGAGACCCTCATCTCCACAAAATTTTTAAAAAATTAGCTGGGAGTGGTGCTGTGCACCTGTAGTCCCAGGTACTCTGGAGGCTGAAGTGGGAGAATCACTTGAGTCCAGGAAGTCAAGGCTGCAGTGAGCTGAGATCACATCACAATACTCCAGCCTGGGTGACACAGAGATCCTATGTACAAAAACAAACAGGCTGGGTGCAGTGGCTCACACCTGTAATCCCAGCACTGCGGGAGGCAGAGGGTAGCAGATCACTTGAGGCCAGGAGTTCCAGACCAGCCTGTCCAACATGGTGAAACCCCATCTTTACTAAAAATTAGCCAAGCATGGTGGCATGCATCCCCTATAATCCCAGCAACTTGGAAGGCTGAGACAGGAAAATTTCTTGAACACGGGAGGCAGTGGTCGCAGTGAGGCAAGATCACACCATTCCACTCCAGCCTGGGTGACAGAGCAAGACCCTGTCTCAAAACAACACAACAAAACAAACAAAGAAAAAAAAAACCCTATGTATATGGGTCTTCCTGCATCTTTGGGTCTTCCTTTTAAAGACTCCTGTGTCACATAAAACAAATATTAAATAAACTTGGGCCGGGTGCGGTGGCTCACACCTGTAATCCCAGCATTTTAGGAGGCCAAGGCAGCCGGATCACATGAGGTCAGGAGTTCAAGACCAGCCTGGCCAACATAGCAAAACCCCATCTCTATTAAAAATATAAAAAACTAGCCAGACGTGGTGGTGTGTGCCTGTAATCCCAATTACTCGGGAGGCTGAGGCGGGAGAATCACTTGAACAAAGAGAATTAACATTTTCTGAACCTTGTAAAGAACCATGGAAACACAGGGTCAACACCCCACTTCCCCTCATCATCCTAATAGATTGACACTGTAAGGCGGAAAAAATATTTTTTTGTTGTTATCTTAGATTTATGGCTTAGAAGCTCCTATAACAAAGAAGCACCTATAACAAAAAAGCCTCTACAACAGGAGAAAAACTTACAAATTAATTTGACTATTTATTACTACAATTTTTTACTTATTTTAGAGCCCTGAATTACTTCTCTACAATATTGTTTGTTTGTTTATTTATTTATTTATTTTTGTGATGGAGTCTTGCTCTGTTGCCCAGGCTGGAGTGCAGTGGCACGATCTTGGCTCACTGCAACCTCCGCAAAAAAAAAAAAGTTTCTTTTTTTCTCTGAAAAAAAATATTCCTTCTGCCTTACAGTGTCATTCTATTAGGATGATGAGGGGAAGAGGGGTGTTGACCCTGTGTTTCCATGGTTCTTTACAAGGTTCAGAAAATGTTAATTCTCTTTGTCAAGAAATGGGGATATTGGGCCGGGCACAGTGGCTCACGCCTATAACCCGATCACTTTGGGAGGCAGAGGCAGGTGGATCACCTGAGGTCAGGAGTTTGAGACCAGCCTGACCAACAAGATGAAACCTCGTCTCTACTAAAAATATAAAAAATTAGCCAGGCATGGTGGTGGGCGCCTGTAATCCCAGCTACTCAGGAAGTTGAGACAGGAGAATGGCTTGAACTCAGGAGGTGGAGGTTGCAGTGAGCTGAGATCGTACCACTGCACTCCAGCCTGGGCAATGGAGAGAGACCCCATCTCAAAAATAAATAAAAGAAAAATTGCAATAATAATACTTAAGCTACTACATGGCCAGCGTGGAGATTTACTGACATCATCTCATATGCACTTGTCAACAATCCTACCAAAGACCTGCTATTATGTATCCCCGCTTTGAGCTGGGTCAACTGAAGCTCAGGGAGGAGTGACCTGCTCAAAGCCACGCAACACCCAAAGAACAGGACCTGTGTCACCTTCACCCCCCTGACAGACAGGGTAAGGGGAGGCTCCCCGGGGTCCTCTCACCCAGCGCGTTCTGGATCTGCACGGATTTCTCCGGGCTCAGCAGGGTCTCATTGCCGTCGTAGGGGGAGCGGAAGCGGACGCCTTCCTCCGTCACCTCGGACAGAGACACCAGCGACACCATCTGGAAACCGCCGCTGTCCTAAGGGAAACCCCACCGCAAGGCTGTCAGCGGGTGGAGATGGGGGACCCCTCACTCCAGAGAAGTACTCTGGAACGCCGGCTCTCTCCTCAGCTCACCGTTAGCAGATTATGAGGCCAATTCATGAAGCCGTGGAGACCGCTGGCTTTCTGGATCAGCTCGGGTCCCTGGGTTAATGGAAGAAAGTGTCAGATTAGGGGTGAACGCGTTCCTGGGGGCTCTTGCTGGGGGACAGAGCTGGCCAGCTTTAGTCCCTGCTGCTCTTTCACGCCCATCCCAAGGCCCAGTCATGGGGGCGCTCAATACGGCTGATCGATTGACTTTGGGAGGAGTGTCCGGGTCTGGGGGACGTTCCATGGCTCCCCAGGCCTCGCTGCTTCCCCGCGCAGTCAGACCCCACCCACCGGCCTTAGACCCAGATGGTAGGTATTGCCCAGACAGATGCGGCAACCCAGAGCGTCCAGCTGCTCGGTCGTGATGCCCTTCATGGTGGCCTGCGTGCCCACTGGCATGAACACAGGAGTGGCCACTGTCCCATGCGGCAGCCGCAGCTCGCCTGCGCGGGCCCTGGAGCGGCTGCATTCGGCCACCAGCCTCATGATCCTTGGGGCCGACTCCAGAGACGCCTGGGCGGCCGCTCCCGCCATCTTGACTGCCGGAACCACGTGGGCAGTACCACACAGTGGGCGGCGCCATCTTGGCTGCTGTCACGTGACCGCGCGATGCTTTCTGGAGCCCGGGAAAGCGTCGGGGGACCATGGCAACGGATTTGAACCGCTGGTCCTGGCTGGGTGCCCACTTAACTCCTACCCGCAGCACGCTAAAGCGAAGAATCAAAATTGAGCTGGGAACGAATCCCATCCTTAGCGCTTTCGAGCTACAATCAGAGACTCTTTTAGCCATAATTTTCTCTTGCATAAAATGTGAGGAATTACGGCATCTCGGCATAAAGACGTTGTAAATATTGAATCAGGATATTATATAGATCTTTACACAGTGGTTGGCCCAAGTTGCGGTGAGCTATTCATGGCGCTTTTGTTGCATTTGTTCATTGCTTTGTACCAAGAGATCAGTACAGGACCTAGCACATAGTGAGTGCTCTGTTAGCATTAGTTTATTCAAAGAAGGAGGCTGGGCGCAGTGACTCTCGCCTGTAAATCCAATCTATTTGGGAGGCCAAGGCGGTAAATCAGTTGAGCCTAGGAGTTGGAGACCAGCCTGGGCAACATAATGAGACTTCGTCTCTACAAACAAAACAAAACAAAACAAAACAAAACAAAACAAAACAAAACTTAGCCGGGCGTGCTGGCGCTTCCTATAATCCCAGCTACTTGGGAGGGTGAAGCGAAAGAACCATGTGGGCCCAGCAGACAGAGGCTGCAGTGAGCTGTGATCACTCCAGTGCACTGCAGCCTGGGAGACACAGTGAGACCTCATCTCAAAAAACACAAAAATTAAATAAGGAATCCCAGATTTATAGAAAACGCTAAGGCTCAGAATCTGGCCACAATTATTCCTTCATTCATTCAGTGTACACCTATATATACATACCCCAGTAGTGTCAGACTCCATGCAAGCAAGGGAAGGAAGGGTCACAGATATATTGAGTACCAGTTGTGTTCCATTTATAATAATAACAAAGCCTGGCACAGTGGTTCTTGCCTGTAATTGCAGCATTTTGGGAGGCCCAGGAGGGTGGGTCATTTGAGGCGAGGAGTTTGAGACCACCCTGGGCAACACAGTGAGATCCCGTCTCTACAAAAGTAACAAAATATTAGCCCAGTGTAGTGATGCGAACCTGTAGTCCCAGCTACTTGGGAGGCTGAGATTGGAGGATCACTTAGACCTGGAAGGTTGAGGCTCATGAGGCTGCAGTGAGCTGTAATATTGCCACTGCATTCCAGCCAGGGTGACAGAGTGAGACCTTGTCTCAAAAACAAGACAAAACCTAATGTAATATATAACTACATAACCCCTGGCAGGTGCAGTGGCTTAAACCTGTATCCCAGCACTTTGAGAGGCCAAGGCAGGAATTTCACTTAAGGCCAGGAGACTGATAGCAAGACCCTGTCCGTAGAAAAAATTTAAAACACTGGCCAGGTGCAGTGGCTCATGCCTGTAATCCCAGCACTTTGGGAGGCTGAGGCTGGCAGATCACAAGGTCAGGAGTTCAAGACCAGCTTGACTAATGTGGTGAAATCCCGTGTTTGCTAAAAATACAAAAAATTAGCTGGGCATGGTGGCACACACATGTAATCCCAGCTACTCAAGAGGCTGAGGCAGGAGAATCACTTGAACCTGGGAGACAGAGGTTGCAGTGAGCCCAGATCGCGCCACTGAACCCTAGCTGGGGCGACAGAGCAAGACTCCATCTAAAAAAAAAAAAAAAAATTGCCAGGCATGGTGGTGCCTGCCTGTAGTCCCAGCTACTTGGGAGGCTAACGCAGAAGAATTGCTTGAACCTGGGAGGCAGAGTTTGCAGTGAGCTGAGGCCAGGCATGGTGGCTCATGCCTATAATCCCAGCACTTTGGGAGGCTGAGGCAGGCAGATCACGAGGTCAGGAGTTCGAGACTAGCCTGGCCAACATGGTGAAACCACCATCTCTACTAAAAATACAAAACTTAGCCAGGTATAGTAGTGGGTGCCTGTAATCTCAGCTACTCGGGAGGCTGAGGCAGGAGAATTGCTTGAACCCGGGAGGCATAAGTTGCAGTGAGTCAAGATCATGCCACTGCACTGCAGCCTGGGTAACAGAGCAAGACTCCGTCTTGAAAAAAAAAATTAAAAAATGAACAGGGTGTGGTGGCATGCACCTGTAGTCTTAGCTACTGGAGAAGCTGAGGCAGGATCACTTGAGCTGCAGAGTTGAAGGCTAGAGTGAACTTTGATCCAGCTACCATACTCCAGGCTGGACAGCAGAGTGAGACCCAAACCTCCAAAAAAGAATAATAATTTATGATGTTACATAGTAATTCTTTTTTCTTTCTTTCTTTCTTTTTTCTTTTTTGTTTATTTTTCTTTTCTTTTGTTACATAGAAATTCTTATCATTACAACTGGAACTGGCCAGTAGAGAGTGCTGTTGTGCCAGAAGATGTCCTCTCAGATTGCAATTGTCTTAAACTGGGCTATTCTGGCCAAGACGGTGTTTCTGGGAGCCTTAAGCCTCCTAACCTGTAAGAAAGGCTAAGGATGCCAGTTTCCCAGAGGGCGGGGTATCCTTAGTAAGGCCACACCTGGAAAACACCCCTGTCCACCAGCAAGCCAGCCTCTGGGCCTTTGCACCTGCCTTTGTCTACAACATTCATTCTTTCTTTTTCTTTTCTTTTCTTTCTTTCCTTCTTTTTTTTTTTTTTGAGATAGAGTCTCACACTCTTGCCCATGCTGGAGTGTAGTGGCCAGGTCTCAGCTCACTGCAACCTCTACCTCCCAGGTTGAAGCAATTCTCCTGCCTCAACCTCCCAAGTAGCTGGAATTACAAGAGACTGCCACCACGTCCAGCTAATTTTTTGTGTTTTTAGTAAAGACAGGGTTTCGCCATGTTGGCCAGGCTGGTCTCGAACTCCTGACCTCAGATGATCCGCCCGCCTTGGCCTCCCAAATTGCTGAGATTACAGGCGTGAGCCACTGTGCCTGGGTGATCATCTCTTAAAAAAAAAAAAAAAATCTATGGGGATGAGACTCAGTCATCAGTATTGTTTTGTTTTTTAAGCCTCAGGGGATTTCTGTGTGCAGCCAATGTTGCCTCTCAGTGGTTTAGGTTCCAAAAACAGCATTTCATCATCTAATCCAATGTGAGTCTGTTTCCTTTCTGGGTGACCTTCTCTTGGAGCTCTGACCTGACTGCAACTCTTGGTTATCCGAAGCTTCCGGAGTGTTGGAGGGAATCCTCTGGGTTTTAGAATGCAATCACCATGATTGGATGAATGGTTAATTGGATTAGGGGTTGCCTGGATTTGCTATTCTGAAGCTAATATAGTCCCTGCTTTTCTTGGCAACCTAACACCTGACCCCCCTAGTACTCCCCTGCTTTGAGGGAAATGTCATATCTGTTAAGGCTTAGCCTGCCTTTCTATAGGAGTTATAATTGACGGTTACTTTCCCAGCCTGCCCTGCAGTCAGGCTGCACGTGGCTCAGGTTCTGCCAATCACAATTTGGATCAAAAGCCAGTGATAAGGAGAAACAGGCCCCTGGGATAGAATCCACTAGGAAGAGGGGTTGGTGGCAGCTACATCCGTGCCACAGAAATTCATGAAAATAAGAACAGTGTATGTCAAAACTGAAACTACACTCAGGAAATGTATAGGTGGTTGCACATCTGGTGTCCAGCCACTGTAATCCCTGTAGCATCAACCACAGTGTCTGTACTTAGTCTTGTGACAGAGGCTTCTTCACTAGGGTGTGCCTGTGGTGGGCACTGGGGTATCATCACTGTCTGTGTAGCCCCCAATGCTGGTTCTCTGCCCCTCCTGGAGATCGCTGTGCCACCTGAAATTCTTTATTACACTTTCCATACATAGACAAATGTACAGAGAATTGTATAGTTATCACGTTGTAACCAATGACCCAGTTTCAACAATCATCAACAAAGGGGTTAATCCATCCACTTAAAAAATACATTCTAGGCTGGATGGACTGGCTGTCTGTAATTCCAACACTTTGGGAGGCTGAGGCGGGGAACTGACGTGAGCCCAGGAGTTGGAGACCAGCCTGGGTAACATGGCAAAAACCCCATCTCTACTAAAAATACAAAAATTATATGGGCACAAGGCTACACACCTGTAGTCCCAGCTACTTGGGAGGCTATGACAGGAGGATCACTTAAGCCCAGGAGGTGGAGGCTGCAGTGAGCTATGATTGCATCACTGCACTCCAGCCTGGGCAACAGAGGAAGACCCTGTCTCGAAAAAAATAAAATTATATACATACATACATATATAGAGAGGCCAATGTGTTCGGTAGAACAGGATAGTCAGGGCTGGGCTCACTGAGAAGATGGGATTTGAGTTAAGGCCTGAAGGTTGGGCGGAGTCGTCACTCCGAATCTGAAAGAGCATTCCAGGCCGCGGGGGTGGGAATATATCTGGATTGTTTGCTGTGCAGCGCGAAGGTCAGTGTGGCTGGAGGGGAGCAGATGAGGGTGTGGAGGTGACGG
Source organism: Cacajao melanocephalus (assembly GCA_963573385.1). Classification (NCBI taxonomy): domain Eukaryota; kingdom Metazoa; phylum Chordata; class Mammalia; order Primates; family Pitheciidae; genus Cacajao; species Cacajao melanocephalus. Next base: position 28,523 of record CAUYLG010077645.1, read on the forward strand.
CACGGGGTCGTGGGAAGACTCAGGCTTTCCTCTGAGCTGGATGGAACGGAGGGGCTTTCTCACCGTGGAGAGAATTGGGCTCTATCACCAAGAGGCAAACTGGGGACAGGGCACAACGGAGGCTTAGTGGCCCCTGCTTTAGGGTGTTGGCGCCGCCCCCTTAGGAGAGCTGGGGGCGCCATGAGCCTGCAACTCGAGGCGGCGCTCGGCGTGCGGCTTCAGCACAGCGGACAGCGCCGTTGGCGTTGCCGGGAGACAAGGAAAGCGGCCGCTCAGGAGGCGGAGCCTGCGCAAAAGCCCAGAGAAGCGGGGCGCTCCACGCTGTGGCGCGCTCCGTGGGGGCGGGGCCTGCGAGCGCGCCCAATTAAAAGAGTTTGTTGTCGAGCGCGGAGGCTCACGCCTGTAACCCCAACACCTTGGGAGGCTGAGGCGGGCGGAACACGAGGTCAGGACCATCCTGGCCAACATGGTGAAACCCGTCTCTACTAAAAATACAAAAATTGACTGGGCGTGGTGGCGCGTCCCTGTAATACCAGGTACTCGGGAGGCTGAGGCTGGAGTATCGATTGAATCAGGGAGTCGACCTTGCAGTGAGCCAAGATCGCGCCTCTGCACGCCAGACTGGCGACAGAGCGAGATTCGACTCCGTTTCAAAAAAAAGTTTGGCCGGGCGCGTTGGCTCACGCCTGAAATCCCAGCTCTTTGGGAGGCCGAGGCGAGCAGATCACCTGAGGTCGGGTGTTCGAGACCGGCCTGACCAACATGGAGAAACCCTCTTTAAAAAAAATTTTTGATGGCCCTAGGACAAAGCGAGCTTATACACAGGGCAGGGGGGCCCGGGGCGGGGCCTGCGAAATCCCATCCGGAGGCGAGTCTTGTTGATTGCCCAAGGAAGGGGCGATACGCATCCCGGAGCCTAGAGGCTGGCAGAAGTTTGGAAGCGGTGGTTTGCAGCGGCTGGTCCTCGGGCGATTTCTGCGCTCTTCACGCGGAAGCTTGCGCAACATCCCAGGTGCGTGACCGGGGCTATCGGATCCCCAACCTTGCCTTCTCTGGGATCGCCCGCAGCTGCTCGGGGGAGCTCCCAAACGGGGGCCTATGTGGTTGGCCTTAGGGAGCGGTGCTGAGGTCCTGGAACCCACACAGGCAGGATACAGACTTCTGAGCACTGATAGGAATACAGAACCTCTAAGAAAGTTAGGGGTTTTGCTGAAATAGGGGTCCTTGGAGCAAGCCCTGAGTTCGGGTGATCATCTTGGTAGCCTGGAGGCTTTCTCCAGTTTATTCACAGACTGGCCCTCTGTGACACTGCCACCCACCTACTGGCCCGTTGCCAAGCAAGATGACCTTAGGCACCAACTCTTTCGAGAAGACAAATGCACTGGCCCAAGACTTGGGAGTTCATGGACTTCTTGGCTACTCGGTGGAGAGAATGCTGGTCTCCTTGAGTATGAGAAGGATGGACCCCTTTATTCTTGGACAAACCGTTTTTAACCCTCGAGTCTAGGAGCTGTTCCCTTATCAAGACCAGTGGCTCCGCCGCAGAAATCACTCTAAACCTCAGCTCTCACGTTCCAGAACTCAAGCCTCTTTTGTCTCTAGGGCCCCATTCTCACCTCTCCCACACACCTACTTGGCTAAGCAATCAAAACAACTGTCCCAAGGTGCGGTGGCTCACAACTGCAATCCCAACACTGTGAAGTTGAAGAGACAATTGCCTGAGGCCAGGAATTGGACACCACCCTAAGACCCTGCCTCTATGAAAAAAAGGAAACATTAACCAGGCAGTGTGGCCTGTAGTCCTAGGTACCCAGGATGACTGAGCCATGATAGCAACACTGCACTCCAGCTTGGGCAGCAGAACCGAAACCCCATCTGAAAATACTGTTGTGAAGCCTGAATTGGCCTGAGGTCTTCCCAGGTCAGAATCCATCCACGGCTCCCCACTGTCCTTAGAAAGGCAGCAAGAACTCCTGTGCCAGGTCCTGCACTTGGGGGCCATCAAGATCCTAATGACTTCCAGTCTCACTTCCCACCACTCCTTCATTTTGCATCCAAAATGCCCCACCCACCTGATTTCAGCTTCTTGAAGCACATCCTCATCCCTTAGCTGAATTTTTGCCCAAGCTATTCTGCCTGGCCTAACCTTCCTTCTTCCTTCCTAACACTCCTTCTGGGTCCAACTCACCACCCTTTCTCACCCGAGGGGAAGCCTTGACAGGCACTCCCTGTCCAGCTGGGGACACAGCCCCTCTACATGCCGGGAAGCTCCATGAGGGTTGGGAGCAGGTTCACCACTGCTTTCCCAGCAACCAGCACCAGACCCGACACGTAAGCACCACCCAGTAATAAACATGACAGCAAGGCGCAGTGGCGCTGCCTGTCATCCCAGCCAGTAGGGAGGCTGAGGCAGAGGCTGGGTTGTTTAAGGCCAGAAGTTCAAGACTAGGCTATGTGAATCACCTCTACAAGAAAATTAGTCAGGTATGGAGGCACACCCCTGCAGTCCCAGCTACTCCCAGAGGCTGTGGGGGCAGGACTGCTTGAGCTCTTAGGAGTTCGACTACAGTGAGCTATGATGTCAGCATTGTACTTCGACCTGGGTGACAGAGCAAGACCCTGTCTCAATGAACGAACGCGCGTTGAGTGAATGAAACAATGAACACGTGAAGTCTCCGTTTATTCTGGGATGGGTCAGAGCGAGCGTCCGACCTGCCATCAGGCCGGCTGAGTTGTTGCTCAACACTGTGTCCAGCGGCCTCAGGCCGTGGCGTGCACAGCCAGAGTGGGGCCCACAGCTGCTGATGGAATCCAGAAGCTGCCACCTCTGCTGCAAAGGCCAGGCCTGGGGGTCCGGGAACATGCAGTGAGTCCCTGGGGCAGGGCCAGCCCTGCTGACTACACAAGGAAGGTTGGTGCCGAGACAAGAGGTCTACATTTCCCTGCCAGGACAGAGGGCCACACACAGGTGGGTGGAGACCCTTGGGGCTGACTGCATCCCTGCCCAATGACAACCAGGGCTTGGTGGCTCTGCTAAATCCAGGGTGGTGGAAATCCTGGATGTGCCCCTTGTTATGGCTCAGAGGCCCCCTTTCATCCTAGGTCATCAAGCCCCAGCACTTCCTCCCTGGGATCAGTGCCCATCGCCTGCAAGGCCGTGCGCCTCCCACCATCATCATCCCAGCCAACTACACATGTCCAATCATGTGTTCCGTTGCCCTTCTTTCCCTCCTGGGGCATCCTGAGCCCTCTGGGATGGTGTGGGCCCAGTCCCCAGTCACAGACCCCTACAGCCCATCCACCAAGCACCCCATCCTATGAATTCATCATGTAAGGGTGTGGGCCCCTGCCCCACTCACGGATGCTCCTGGTGGTCTCCACTGAACATGTAGGACACCGTCCACCCAAAGCACATTGGTCGAGTTGTCTCATCACAAGCCAGCTGTTGCCCAGCTCAATTTTTGCTGGGCCCATGAGTAGGCCCTCCTGCAGGTCGGTTTCCTGGGTTTGGAAGGCCGCCGGTCAGCCCTCAAGGTGACAGCCATAGCTTCGAGAACCCAGCATCCTGATGTAGCCAGGATATTGTCACAGGCCAGCGGCATGATGGCATCCTCAGCACTGGCAGGGCCCCTGAAGTGGAGTGAGGGCTCCAAGGGCACTGTGCTCAGGAGCTGTTCTCTCCAGACACACACCTGCTGTGTTCAGATCTGCAGCAGGACGGGCTGATGGAATCCGTCCCTTGCGGTGGGTCTGCATTCAGAAACGAACGTGGTGGTGGTGGTGGTGGTGGTGGTGACTCATCAGGAAACTATAAGGAAAGGCCTGTGTTGAGAATGCGGGTGCCCGCCTGGAGTTTGGAGGCATTTAGCAGGTGGGGCCTGAAGTGTCCCTCTCCGTGGGTGTTGCAAGCTGGTATCCTCTCCTCAAGCACAACGTCTGCTGATCTCACAGGGGTTTCTTCTTGTCCCAACCCCTTAATGTGTCCAGGAGAGGAGACGGGACATGAACACATCCCATCAAAATCAGGGGTGGGACTCATTCATCTTCATCCCTCAACTGTGTGCGCTGCTGGGATCCCAGGGTGCTTCAGGCCACCTCTTCTCCCAGCCTTTCCCGGGAGGGGCCACGTGGTATCTGGGACCGCCTCTGCTCTAACACAAACGAGAACTCCTTGAAAGTTTTACAGAACTCATTCTTTCATCTCTCCAAGAAAGCAAATCTGCATCCTTTGAAAGCACACTTGATTTTCTACATTAGCTGGATGATTCTGAGTCAAAAATGGTCCTTGCTTCTCCCAGAGGCCATGGTTACCCAAGCACAGGAGACGAAGGCCTGGGGCTCAGGCCAGCAGAGCAGGGTCTCTGTAGACGTGTGGTCCCAGGCCTAGCAAGTACAGCTCTTCCCGGACACCTGCCATGGAAGGAGCCTGGGGAAAGGCAATCCCAGCACTGCCCTGAAACCAGGGTTCCTCCTCCCTCCCCAGGCAGGGTAGAGCTGAGAAGGGCTGCTCTGGTGTGGGGTCTCCACCTCCGCATGCCTGCTGTTTTGATAAGGCAGGTCCCTGTTATGGGACACTGTTCTGGGCAGCATAGTATGCCTGGCAGCATCCTTGGCCTGTGTCCACTAGATACCAGAGCACCCGCTAGCTGTGACATCCTCCTCCAAACACTGCAAAATTTCCCCTGGGAGGCGAGATTGCCTCAGATGGGAGAATCACGCTCTAGGGAAATCTGCTGGTGTGAGAACCCCAACTTTCCACTCTGTGACCCTCCAGACAGCAAGCAGGCTGAAGCTGCAGCACAGACATGAAGCTCCCTCCAGCTAGGGAGTCTGTGGCTGGGGTTACCCAGGCCTCACCTGCCCATTCTGTTCTAAATGGATTATGTGTTTCACCACAGGCCTGTCCCTACAGAGGACTGGTGTACTTAGAACTACACCAGAATCAAGGAGCAGAAAAAGCCTGCCTGTTTTGTCATGGGTTCCCCAAGAATGGGCACTGTAAGCCCCTCTGTAGATGGTGGAGCCTGGTGAGACACTGGGTCTACACAGCCCAGGGAACCAGGAACCGACCTTTACTGAGCATGAGTAAAGCATCTATAAGCCTGGAACTGGACCCTCTCTAGGGACCAGGGACCATCCTGATGGCCCACCCTGCTTTCCCAAGAATGGGAACAGAGCAGGGGAACCTGCCCATCGCACTGCTGGTGGGTCAGACACCCAGGCCTAAGACGGGCGCAGTTTTGTTTTTCTTTATTTGTCTACATTCAGCTTAATTCAGATGTACTGCCTGAATGACCCAGACATAAAAAGAAACCCCCCACTCTTTCCCACTGGTTTTTAAAATAAAATCTTCACTTATAAAACTGAAACACTAAAGCATTAAAATACAGAAAGCTCGTTTAACTCACTTCACAAAAGCATTAACAGATGACGTATCCCTTCCGTAACTATTTAAAGACAAACTGAGTTACCACGAACACCAAGTGTGAATAGACAGAGGGATACTGAACTGCAAGAACTCAAAAACTCTACCCAGACAAAGTTGTAATGGCAACTAACAAACCATTGAAGACACGGAGTCCCAAACACGGCTAAATATGGGTCACAGGACAGGCCACAGGGTGACCCGCTGCACCTCACGACACAGCAACGCGGACGGGTTGGGGGCGGGAGCCTGGAGGGCCAGCTGACATGTTAACTGTGATGCATAAAACTCGATCTTCCGATGGGGAGTAAGTGCAGAAGGTAGAAATCTCCGCCCCTCGGGGGCTTATCTGTATTGGTAGTTCATGCTGTGGTCTGTGTTTCTGCCATAGCCGCCTTGTGAGGACTGGTAGGAGCTGGGAGGGCCACTGTAGTTCTGGCCAGACCCGGGGGAGTTGTAGTTGGACTGTGAGTAGCCTCCTAGGAGAGAGAGTGGTGAGTTAGAGCCGAGGGGCCCAGCCAGCAGGGCTCAGGGAGGCAGCCCACTCCCAAGCCTCAGCCAGGATGCAGGTGGGCAAGACACGTGGGCTCCTGTGCGGCTCTGCCTGCCTGCCAGCCACACATCACTAGATCAGGCTGGCACCAAGACTCTGAGAGGTGGGACCACTGTGACCCTCATTTCTGGGGAAAGCTACCTTAGCCCACGGCTGAGCTACTGGCCAGAAACAGGAGGAACAGCTATTTGGCCTCGGTGTCACCCACATTTCATGCAGGTACCAGGGGTTAAGAGTGGGAACACTGCTGGCTCACTGGCCACTCCCAAAAGCCTTAGCAGCGGCCAGTGCACCCAAGTGCGTTTTCTCACAGGGCCCACCTGCCACTGCAGCCCTGCCCGTGCTGCTGTCTGCTCCCACCAGGTCCACATCCCGCTTCAGTGCAGCTGCCGGGCCCCCCATGCTGTGCCACCCGGGGCTCCAAGCCCACCTTGTTTGCCTTGGTATGAGGAGCCGCCCCCAGAACCTCCGCCGTAGCCCCCGTGTGACCCTGGGTTGTAGGACGCCCCGCCTGAGCCGTAGCTGTTCCCGCCGCTTCGGCCTCCACTACCACTGTAGTCTGGGGGAGAGAAGACAGGGGTGGTTAAGGGGCCCCAGGAGAGACACGACTGGGGCGGCCCAGGGGCCTTGTGGTGCACCTTGGATGCAGCCAGCCCCTAGCTCAGACCCTGGGCCTCTATCCCTCTCTGTGCCTGCTTCAATGTCACACATCAGCCCAACAGACAAGTGCTAGGCATCAGCTGGAGCCCTGCAGGATCACCTGGCCCTGGGCTGGGCTGGTCACCAAGCTCCAAAGCCCTGCTCTGGGTTGTGTTCCCATCTGCTCCTGCAGCCCAAACTTCCCAGCAGCAGCTGAGGAAGCACACAAGACCCCAGCAGCCACCTCTCCTCAGCCAGCAGCATCAGACACACAGCACCCGCTTCTGACCCACGTACCCAGCGCAGCCTCTGTCAACTCCCCGGCCTGCTGCTGATAGCTGCTGGGTCCCAAGGACACACCTACTCAGCCCCACCAGGCCACTGGTGCAGCCCCGGCCTGCTGGGTCTGCACATGAGGAAGAGGGACAGGCGGTAGCAGAGAGGTCAGGCTCTTTCACGGGCTGGATGCAAAACTCTCTAAAGCCAGTCCCAGATCACCTCGAGGCCTCACCCACAGCCAGGGCCTCGGCAGAGGCCTCAGCTAACTCTGCCTTCGGAGAACACCAGAGGGAATGGTGGAGACGGCACCACGGGGCCCCGAGCCCCATCTTCCTAGCACCCGCCCGCAGCCAACACCACTTGTCCTCTGCCTAGTCCCTCGGCCAGAGGTCCGGGCAGTGCCGAGCTTCCGCCACTCCACAGGCTGCCCTGCTGGGGCCTGGATCCCAGCCTGGCCGAGGGGCTCTGGAAGCCAACTCACTGAATTTGCTCTCGTAGTTGTAGTCCGATCCGCCCCCGCCCCCGGGAGAGTTGTAGGAGTTCGAGTAGGAGGAGTAGTTGCCTTGTCCATGGTTATAGCCCTTCTGCTTGCCCTGTGGGGGGCCATAGTTGCTGTAGGGGCTCTGGCTGTAGGACTGCTGCTGGCCCTGGTGGGACTGGTAGCCTGAGCCGTAGGAGGGCTTCTGTTGGCCCCCGTGCGGCTGCTTCTTCCCAACGTGTTTTGGGGGCACTGGTGAGTTGTAGTTGTCACCTTGGTAGTAGGAGCCGTAGCCGGAGGAGCCACCACCGCCCCCGCCGCCACCGCCACCAGCATTCCCAGAATGCCCTCCGTTGCTGTAGAACTGACCTAAACAGGGAGGCAGTGGGTCAGGCGGAGGATGGGAAAGGGCAGGGGGAAGGGAGGGAAGGGCAGGTGGCAGCCATGGGCCCTGAAGGCTGACCCGCAAGCCTGGGTCAGAGGCAGCAGGACGAGGAGGGAGAGGAGCAGTGGCTCCCGTCCTTAGTGCAGCTGTTTGGGCCGGCCCAGCCTTCAGCTCCACTCACCCAGCAGCTGATGACAACAATGGGGCTTTGCCAAGCAGAACGCGCCAGTAGCTTTTGCAGCGGATGTCAACATTACAATGAGATGGACTCCGAGCGTGAGACGACATTCACGGCTAGCTGACGGCTACCCAGAGGTCCCCAATGGTGACAGAAAAAGCAAAGCCCCAGAGAAGCAGTGGCCACCCCCCTCCTCCCTGCTGTGCTGGGAATAGGCTCCATAGGCACAGGCCTGGAGGCCCCCAGGAGATGCTGTTTAAGGAGGCCCCTGGACCGTCATCATCCTGGAAGACCAACTGGTCTGAGCTGATTTGGTTCTCGGAAGACAAATCGAGACTCAATCAACGGTACAGGCGCCTCCCTTGCGATACTCGTGCAAGCATGTGACTCCAGATGTGAGCGAGCCCCAGCCTGGCAGGGGGGCGAGTGTCTATGTGTTGGGGGGCGGGGGGAGACTGGCCATGGCTGGGGCCAGGACAGCTGAGTGAGGCCTAGACCTACAGCCCTGGTGACCCCTGAGGCCGCTTTCTTGTCCTCAGCACAGCTGCTAGGCACAGACGGGACTGAGCGGCAGGGCTGAGAGCATGCAGTGCAACCACCATTCTCAGCCACAAGCTGAAAATGTAGCAGCAAGACTCCACTTCTGGTCACTAGGTTTGCCAATATACCACCCCTACAGAGGCTCAGGTGGAGCAAAGGGGATGGCACCGGCTGAGGAAATGCTGCATCCCAAGCCTTGCAAGGGAGCCCCACGCAGGGTGTCTCCACAGCGGGCGTGGGAAGGCTCAGAGGGTGGGTGAGGCTGGAGGCCAGGCCATGGTGGTGGCTCTCCAGCCCAGCTGGGCAACACCCAAGCACTCAGCAGGCGCAGCTGAGCTCCTGGGCTCTCAGAGCCGGTGTGTGAATGCAGCCACCTTTGCCCAGACAGCCAGGGTACCTGGACCGCTGGGTCCAGGGTAGGTGGGAGGGAATGGGAGGCTCCCACACAGCCTGTCCTTCCTTCCCAGATTGAGGACACCAAGGATCCACTGACTCCTGGGTGGGGTAACTGGGAGTCCTCATATGCCTCCACCCATGGGAGATGTGTACCCCACGCAGGTGTGGTGGGCTGCCTGCATGACAACGTGGACAGAACTATCTGCAACCTTTGGTCTTCTTTTTTTTTAATTTTTATTTTTTGAGACCAAGTCTCGCTCTGTTGCATAGGCTGGAGTGTAGTGGCCCAATCTTGGCTCACTTCAACCTCTGCCTCCCAGGTTCAAGCGATTCTCCTACCTCAGCCTCCTGAGTAGCTAGGATCACAGGCACATGCCACTACGCCCAGCTAATTTTTTTATTTTAGTAGAGACGGGGTTTCACCTGGTTGGAGGCTAGTCTCGAACTCCTTACCTCATGATCCGCCCGCCTCGGCCTCCCAAAGTGCTGGGATTACAGGTGTGAGCCACCACGCCCGGCCAGTTTGTGTTCTACAGGCAGGCCTCCTCCCTCACCCCCCATGAGAAAGCCAAGACACCAAGGGGGAGGACGTGTCCCACAATGCCAGAAAGCGAACATGCGGCAGCTCAGCGAGGAGACTGGGAGGATGGGATCTTCAGAAACCCCCCACCAGGACCCGTACCCCCACCAGCCCACAGTCCCAGCTTCCCCAGTGTCCTGCACTGAGCATACCACCTCGCCCCGCCTGAAGCCGGGAATGAATGAAGACGCAAGGGCCGAGGGCTTGTTACTTTCACATGTATTGATTAAAAAAAAATAAAGGGGAGGGGGAGTTTTCAACGTCATTCAGGATAACTATTTCCTGGTATAAAAAAGACATTATTCTCAAACAATAACTTTCTAAAAAAAAATACATCATGCAATCAAAGTTTTAAAAAGTTTCACTGAATGTTTCAAACCTCTGGGAACAAATCACGTAGTAACCATTTTGACCAATTTTTGCCCGAATCAACGCAAAATCTTGCAAGTCAACACAGAGGCAGGCTTTGCTGCAAAAAGAACCGTTGATCAGAGCCAAAACCAGTTTCCAAGGAGGGCACCTGCCAGAAAACAGGGACCTCAGTCAATGACTCCATGTGTTTGCACAGACAGAAACTTCTATGCCTTTGGAGTCTGTGGCAGCTTCGGACCCAGCAGCACCAGCTCTGACCAAGCAAAAGCCAACCCTTTACTGGAGAAGCAGGGAACATCATGGTTCTTTCTCCTTGATTACTTTTAAAGTCCCATTAAACTAAAAACAAAAAAAATCGAGAATCCCATGCATCTGCAGCTGTAATTGGACTTGCAAAATTTCACGTTATCTACCCCTTAAAGCCTGTCTGTTTCTTGAACTAATAATGGAAGCACAGTTTTGATACCTTTGAGAGTTCACTCTCTAGCTAAACCAGCCACAAAATATTGCATTCCCAAACAAGAACCCACCAGAGCATTACAAGAGGCGGGAGAAGTTAACTCAGCGCAATATACAATTCCCCACACGTTCCCAACGTTTTAACATGCTCATAAGAAATAAGAAAAAAAGCCGGTTTCTCTGGATTCAGATGTGGTGAAATCGTTTTCATCACTGTCAAAGGCATCAACCAGATTTGGGAGTTTGTTAAAAGGTTAAAAATTCATACAAAACCTGCTGTAAATTAAGACAAAGGTAGATTAAAATGCGTCATTGTCTGTCTCTTTAAATAAAGTAATGCTTTCCATAAAAAGCAAAGGTGGGCTTTTGCCTTGATGCCGAACAACGCTGTCTCTAGAATTCTGTGCAATTCTGCACAAAAATACATTCTCTGAAAAAATTGTTTTCCACTTATTGTGAACTTCAATAGGACCAAGTTCAAAGGCAAATCACGATAAAAACTGCCATTGTCTTAAATTCTGCAGGCTAAGAGTTTCAGACAAGCTGCGGTGAAAAGCCACGGTTGAGAAACCCAGTGAAGCACAGGGACACAGCACGGACACTTTGGGTTTTGGAGTTGGAGGAAATTGGAGTAAAAAGTTGATTTTGTGTGCAATACTTTTAGACGCTCTAGGAAGACCCAAAATCATGATAGCCGTAGCAGTCTGTGAAAAAGTCACCTACAAAAGGGGGAGACAGAGCAGAGAGAAGAAATTAGAATTCTTTTGAAAAAGGGCACAGAGCGCCACATTTGAAATTCATGTTTTAGATTTCTCTGCTCCTGTAACCCCCCAATGAAGGCTCCTTCTCAAGACAAGAGCTGTGCACTGGCCGGAAAAGCAAATTCACAAGATTGGTGCTTCGCATGGCTTAAAGCAGAGAAATTTAAAATGCCAACTTTTAAGGAACTTTGCAGTCACACGAGTTCGTGTGTTAACACAGAATCAATCCCACTGTGGGACGGGGGGCTCAAGGGCCATCTGACCTAATCACCGCAAAAAGGTTGTGTGCCCCCCTAAAGCCTCCACGAGGCTGCTCTAGCCGCCCTGTGCTAACTCAGGCCCAGAAGCTACACTGTAGCTGCTTCCCACGTCCGACAGAGAGAAAAGCACACTTACTGTAGCCAGCTGTTGCCGAGTTGCCTCCGTACCCGTAGCTTCCATACCCAGCGCCTGGAAGGGGACAGACAGGGTTACTGGGAACCAGCAGTGTCTCACCAGGTCACCCCAGGGGCGCCACAGGCTTATTCCCAGAGCATGCATGTCAGGGAACGCGGGGTAAGTACAGTACGAAGGCCCTTACCAGCATTCATGTAGCCTCCATGGTTGGCGCCACCAAATCCTCGCCCGCGCCCTCGCCCCCGGATGTTCCCGCCTCTTCCCCGACCTCGAAGATTGGGGGGTGGGGGCACTTCATTGTGCATGGGGCCTCCCATGCCAAAGCCAGGATTATGTGGCTAAGAGGAGAGAACACAGGGAAGAGACAGTCCCTTCATGCTCAGGTTGCAGGAGAACCTATGCCCAAGGCCAGAAGGTTCAAGGGCCACTGCTCACCTTAGCAGCAAATTTCGGCCCCCCTCTGACGGGTACTGGGGCTCTCTTCTTTTTATTGGCATCAAGGGCGAGAGGGGTGTCAGGGAAAAGCTTTTCTAGGGCAGCAAGGGCAGCGTAGGCCTTTGCCACCTTTTTGTTGGAACCAGCACCTTGGAACTTCTGTCCATCAACTTCAACCTGCAAAGTACAGACAGAGGGTGACCCAGTGCCTCCCTCCAGGGGCAGAGGGACCCCAGGCCTCTCCCCACAGGATCACCCCAGCGGGCAGCTCCAGGCCACGCACCTCCATGACGAAGCGCTTGTCATGGCTGCCCCCGGTCTCGGAGATGAGCTCGTACTTGAGTCCACGCCTCTTCTCATTCAGCTCCATGACTGGGTTCTTGCCATGTTTCGTCAGGATCGGCCCCTGCTGTTTTACGTTCTCAGGGAAAACAGAAAAGAAAACCGACAAACTCAGCTATGGGCTTTCCAGCCACAAAGGAGGAGTGGCAGCACCAAGGCAGAGCCTCTGCTCCTTGTACCCTGCCAGCCCTTGCCAGAGTCTCCACTGATTCTAGTGAGGGCTTCTCAGCCCCAGCAATGAGCCCCCTGCCCATGCCTCCCCTCTGAACAGCAAGTTCTCAACCCAAGGCCACCCCAGAATAGCCTAGGATGCTGGGAAAACATCCACAGGCCCTCCCAAACATGGTTCGGAGGACACCACTGTTGGCTCCTGGCCTTAAACAGTGGTTTCTTGGGGGAAATTAACAAGGACCAGGAACCACCTAGCTGATGGGACACAGGGCTGCCTGCTCTGTCCTGGCAGTCACTCCCAGCGCCCACCATGTGCTCACCTCGGCAGTGGCATCTGAGGGAAAGGCAGTGCTGGGGGTTGAGACAGCTTCTACCACTGGGGCAGGGGCCACCACTGCTGGCTTCGCCTCAGTCTCCTCGGCTGAGTCCTCCCCCTTGCTCGAGTCCCTGCCTTCGGCACCCGTCGGTAAGCCCATGTCCTGTAACACCTGCAGAGGTGGCCAGACCCCCAAGGTCCCCCTCAAGAAGGGCTCAGCCTGGGAGCCATGCACATAGGGCCTCCCTATGCCCAACAGGCACCTGGCAAGCCATCTGGAGAGCTTTTTCCTTTCAGCTCCTGCCCCCCAGAGGCCATAATGCCCAACCACGTTTGGGCACCCCTCTGCCTGCTAGCCATAGTGCGAAAGGTGTTCCTGCCACATGTGACTTGGCAAATACGCACCCCCATCTAAGCATTTGATTTTTAGGGTCTACATGCCCTCCCTGAGAGACAATGGCTCAGAAGGGGCCCAAAACAAAGACCATGGTTCTGCTCCTAGAAGACGGTGATGCCGGCCATACTCACCTTAACAGCCACGTGCAGCTTGGCTGTCTTTTTGGAGGGCCCAGAGGCCTCAAATGAATTGCCATCAACCTCCACAGACATGGTAAAGATGGGGGCATGGACAGGCCCAGTCTGGGACACCAGCTTGTACTGCAACCCTGGCTTCAGCTGATTCAACCGCATCAGGGCGTTCATAGCTTGGGGGGCCTCTGCCTTCTCCTCTACAGAGAGAATAGCAAGGTGACTCTGATGAGCATGACAGCAGGTCTCCAAGAGAGACACCTCTGTCAATCCTAACCCCTGGGGCTGCCTCTGTAGGGTAACAGTGGGTGGGGCAGCAAGGCACACTGAGCCCAGCTTGCACCTCTCCTGGGTCCTCCAGCTGTGGCACCACCATCCTACTCATCTTCCATATCCCCGAAACGCCTAATCATTGCTAAAACAACTTAGAAATCACAGCTGAGAAAAATAACAAAAAAGCAGGCGCCCCACAGCTGCAGGGTGAGCTTTCACAAGACCAGATGGATAAAGCAGCAGCACTAGCGGAGGTCTGCGTCTTCTGTTGTTTTTTATCTATTTAGCTTTCATAATTTTTCAACACTGATTTTCAGCAAGGTCTCGCTCTGTTGCCCAGGATGGAGTGCGGTGGTGCCAGATCGGCTCACTGCAACCTCTGCTTCCCAGGCTCAAGCCATCCTCCCATCTCAGCCTCCCAAGTAGGTGGTACTACAGGTACGCCACCACACCCAGCTAATTTTTGTATTTTGTGTAGAGACGGGGTTTCGCCATGTTGCCCAGGCTGGGCTCAAACTCCTGAGCTCAAGCGATTCTCCCGCCTCGGCCTCCCAAAGTGCTGGGATTACAGGCGTGAGCCACCGCGCCCGGCCTGTACCTTTCTTCTGAATCTTCTTCTTCTTTTTGCTGGGAGACTTCTCCTCCCCGTCCTCCTCCATTGGGCGTTTCATGGGCGTAATGGCATAGGTGGTGCTAGGTGGGATCTGAACTGCAAGGAGAGAGCAGGGCATAGCTGAGGGATGCAGGTGGCCACTCTTCCTGGAGCCCCAGCCATCAGACAACTGCCACAAGCTTACCGGTGTAGTCCACTGGGTTTTCATTCTTTGGTTTCTTGGGCATCTTGGAAGGCAGAGGGTCCATGCCCAGGACTTTATGGAGCTGGCCGAAGGCAGCGAGCCGCAGTGCGTGCTGGAGAAGGGGAAGAGGCTCTGACTCAGCTGCCCTGTGCTCCCGGCCACGGAGTGTGCGCTCACTACTGCCTTTTGAGGAGGGGTGGAGCTGAAGGGCTGCTAATGGTCTCCCCTACGACAGCACGGGGTTCCCCAAGAGCCAGGGGAGAGCCTGACTGGTCAAGCCCAGCCTTGCTGTGGGGGAAGGCCAGCCTGTGACCATCCGCCTTCCAGAGGAATACAGGAGACCCCAACCTGGGGACTGGTTGCCACACGGAGCCATGTGGTGGCCTAAAGGGGAAGGTCCCCAGAGCAGTCCGCACAGCAAACACATCTCCCAGCACCACTCGGTGTCCGAAAATGGCACTCAAGCAGGCCAAGGGAGGGGGCAGACGACAACCACGTATGGCACCAGGGGAAAGAAGCAGCCCAGATTGGGGCGCCCTGTATCAGACATGATCCCTTTGCCTTCAGTCCCCAACCTGAGCCTATGAGTCCAGGGGCTACCCTGGGAATACCCAGTAATGGAACTGGAAGCCAGTGATTACAGACTGGGTAAGGGCGCACGTTGGCAATGGCGATGACTATACCTGCGCACTCTGTGTGATATCTTCCCGTTGCTGTCTGTCTAGATGCCCAATAGCATCAGTGGCTTCTTTTTCACAAGGGTCATAAATGCCAGAACCATCTGAAGGCAGGAAACAAGGAAGATATGCAGAGGATTATCTTTTAGCATCTCGGAAGAGGTGTGCTGGCAGAGGGAACTAGGTGTGTTACCCCCCGCGCCCCATCCACACCCAGCTCTGGAAAACACGCCGAGCTCGGTGACCCACTCAGCGTCCAGCCCTTGACAGAAATAATTCACAAGTGTCTCAGAGCAAGAAATTCACGTGGGAGTGGGTCACCACTGCCCCGGATCCGCCCTCTGAATGACAGCTGCGGACCCGGTCAGGGCTGGATATGATGGTGCCAGAGGGTAGTCACATGCTTCAGCTCTAGGGAATGGACACGGGGCTGCTGCTGCCCTAACCCAGTCAGTGTACCCGCCAAGAGGCGGCCTGGAACCCTGTCCTTTCCCTGCAACCTACAAAGCACAAGGTCCCCAACCTGGCATCACGATGCCCGACGCCAGGCACTCCAGCACTCTCCGCAAGGCCTCGCCAGCACCCATCGGTCTGTTGGCTGTGCCAATGGATTTCTCACACAGGAGCTCGAGAGGCTGAAAGGGAAGAGGAACAGTGAGCCAAGAGTCTACAGGATGGGCCGGCCATCACTAGAGAGCTGTCACTGCATGAGTGGATGGGGGTACACATGCGACTCACAGCTGTCCAGCTGGGTAAAGTCAAAGCCTTGGGGCTAAGCATGAGCCAGGGCACCTAGGGCAAGGGCCTTCAAGGACCAGACATGACACCATTCAGGCTGTGTGTGCTCAGAGACCAAGCTGAGGCTATAATGTAGTCCCTCATACATAAAACCTAACCATTTATGGATATAAAAAACACCCCAACTGTATGCTTTAAAAAAAAAAGGGGGGGGTAGTGGGGGAAGCTGGCCGGAATTGGCCCTGTGCGACAGCATCTACAAACCTTTCCAGAGGGATCATTCCCACCTCCTGGCCAGCCTCCTCCTGGGATGGAGCTGTGTGACCTCCAGAGAGGGCCTCAACCCACACTGCCCCAACCCAAACCCCAGGTGTGGAGTGCAGGAGTTTGTGCAACCTTCACGTGTGTCTGGTGTGTACTCTTCAGTGCTCCACAGGCAGCTCTGAAGGGTACACAAGTGTTGTACCCTTCTGAAGGGTGCCATCAAGTGTTCTGGGATATTAGAGAGTCTCTGCACACACCACCCCTAGTAGCCACAGCAATATGCCTTACCCAGCCTCGGAGGGGACCCCAGGTGGGCACGCGAGTGCACAGGTCCCTCAGGACCCGGATCACAATGACACACGACTTCAGCCCATTGGCTCTGGCCTAGGAGAAGAAAGCACAGGCTCTTCAGTCTGAGGCACTGCCTGGAACAAAGGTTAACATGAACACCACAAGTGTCACGGTGCTGCTTTGCCAAGGGTAAACAGTCAACACCGGCGACCACCAAGAATGCAGCCAGCCGGATCTCACCACGTGTACAAGGGTGTTACTCTTAACACAAAGCAGCAGCAGCAGCAGCAGCAGCCCACCGACTCGCTCTCAGCCTCTTTTGGGGTCGAATTTGTTGAGGTGCACTCCTTTAGGACCTGCACAGCCGCAGGTGCTAAGTTCGGCACGGCTATCGTCAATGTTAAGGAATCTTTATGGTGACAGTTAGCCAAGTTAAAACTTAGGAATTCTCTACCAAAAGACAAATAGAAGAACAAAATGCAAACCTGGAACCACTTGGCGTGTCGGAGGGACGCCAGGGCAGCAAGGCATTTCTGCCTGTCCAGAACGTCCGGGGGGTCGTTGACTGATAGCGTTTCTATTCATGGATGGAATAAGAAGACAAGGCACAGTTTGACCAAGGGGTTTCTGTCAGGTGGAAAGGGGATGTGGCAGCTTTCTAAAGGGCAGCTGAGTTTCCCAGAAGCTGAATTCATCTCCACCCTGGACCAGGGAAGGAGAAACTAGAGCGCATTGAACTCTGCCCTGTGAGGAAATAGTAAAAATTGGAGGCCCCCTCCAAAAATAAAAAAGAAAAAGAAAAAAGAAAGAAAAAAATAAAACAAACACAAAAACAAAAGTGGGGAGTTATTCTAAAAGGAATAATCTCATGAGGGAGGGGAGAGATAGGTGGAGCCTATCTTCTAATTCTCTTCCCTTGCCTCCTCCCCATGTTCTCCCAATAAATTAGCTATGCTAAAATGTTCAATAGGAAAAAAATTAAAAAGGTCGGGGGAGAGGAAATGAACTCCCTCTCTGCATCCCACAATAGCCAACCCAGGGCATCTGCAGCAAAGGGGACCAACTCCGCCCACCAGGCGGGACTGCCCTAGCCCCAGCCCTTGACAGAGAGTGTCCTGTTGGTCAAAGGTCCAGCGTCCCTACGTTGATCAACTAGAAGGGCTTTGGTAGTCGGAATCAGCTATGAGAACCAAAGGTAAACAGCAACAAGGGCACTACAGCAGCCTATGCTGCGGCCAAGCTGAGCGTTTGACTTCTCTGCCATCTGCATGCCAGGGATTTGGATAAGGCCTGAAGAGAGGCACACAAGGGGCGGGCCATGGACTGCAAGCATTATTAGTGCAAGGTCCAATGATGTGGTTTGAAAATTGGACAACTGTTTAAAACTTTATCCAAAACTCTGTATCAGCTCTTTGTGCTTCCGTTACTTTAGATGATAAAAGCCATGGCAGAGAACAAACAAAGAGGCCCTGAGCTCAGCTGCAACACAGGTTGTTGGTAAATTTCAACCTGATGCTCATGCAGAAACCATCTGCTTGTGTCTAGTCACCTTTAAAACCAGAAAATCACCAGCAACACACTTCTTCACAGCCAGAGAATGGCTTCATGAAAAAACAACTTCCACATTCACATTTGAAAACATTCAAGGATGAAGATAAAGGAAAATGGTGCAGTCCCCTCTGAAAAGTGCTACTCACTTTTAGTGCGACCGTTTTGTCAAACTCCCAAGTACTCAAAGCCAACGGGAGATGTGATCTCAGAGTAAAGGTGGTCAATCTACACCGTAGCCTTTTACCAAAGCAGTCTAAAACTGAATAGCACATTTGAATAGCAAGGGAACACCACGTTTTCAAAGTCCTGCCGGCCTGTCTTGGCCTCCCTACCTCCAGCTAATACTTTCTCCATTTCTTCTCTGACAACAGGGGATGTCAGGTGGATGGTCAGTGACAACGGAGGCTCTTTTGTGTTTTTTATCAGAATTGCAGCATCGTCAACGGATTGCAGTATTTCGTACTTGTCTTCTGTTACAGCCTAAAATATAAAACGCAACTTTCAAAACACTTTCTCCTCAAAGCAATCAACAATTCTATCTGGCTCCACCCATTCCTGCAGCAGAAAGGCCAACTTCTTGGGTGTGATATCCAGGAATTGCCTTCACCTGGGATGTCAGCGTCTCTCTCTAACTGGCCAGGTCTTTGGCCACGTTTTGGGTACTCATCGGAGGGGGTAGCTAGTGAAAGAAGCTATTTCCACAAGGTACTTAAAAATGCAATGGTAGGCCAGGTGCGATGGCTCGCACCTGTAATCCCAGCACTTTAGGAGGCTGAGATGGGCGGATCACCTAAGGTCAGGAGTTCGAGACCAACCTGGCTAACATGGCGAAACCCTATCCCTACAAAAATGCAAAAATTAGCCAGGTGCAGTGGCAGACACCTGTAGTCCCAGCTACTCAGAAGGCTGAGGCAGGAGAATCACTTACACCTGGGAGGCAGAAGCTGCAGTGAGCCAAGATTGTGCCACTACAGTCCAGACTGGGCAACAGAGTGAGACTACATCTCAAAAGCAATAGCAAAGAGTTTAGGATCCAGGAGGGAGAGATCCTCCTTTTGCCCCTTAGTAGGTTATTAACTTTGGATAAATCACTCTCATTTAGACTGAGGGGTCTAATCTGTATAATGGACTTAACGACAGGAACCATACCATAAGGCTGCTGGAAACCTCAACCAGACACCGAATAGAAAGTAAGCAGTGTCCACTGCAGAGTGGTCATCTGGCCACTGCTACTTCCACGCTGGGGTGAGCAGCCAGTGTGAAATGAAAACTGTGCAGTAGCCTATGATGCATCTAAAAGTATGTACTTGCTGCAAATTCACGTCTACAAGGATGTTCACAACCATCTTTCTTCTTGATACCAGTGTGTGTAACAGGACAAAGAAAATTCAAGCTTTTGGCTGAGGACAGTGGCTCACGCCTGTAATCCCAGCACTTAGGGAGGGCAAGGCGGGCAGATCACTTGAGGTCAGGAGTTTGAGACTAGCCTGGCCAAGACTGTGAAACCCTGTTTCTACTAAAAATATAAAAAATAGCTAGGCGTGGTGAAGGGCGTCTGTAGTCCTAGCTAACTGGAAGGCCGGGGCAGAACTGCTTGAACCCAGGAGGTGGAGGTTGCAGTGAACCAAGACCACCAATGCACTCCAGCCTGGGCAACAGAGTGAAACTCCATCTCAAAAAAAGAAAAAGAAAAAGAGAAACTTCAAGCTTTTAATACTTTTGCTAAAGGAAGCTAAGTAAATACGTTGGGAGGAGGATAAACACATTGAAAAACCTCAATTAGGATTTCTGAACCTCAGCACAACTGACCTCTGGGGTGGGTAATTCTTATTTGAGAAGGGTTACTCTGAGCATGATAGGGTGTTTAGTAGCATCTCTGGTCTTCATCCATCAGGTATTAACAGCACCCCACCACCCCACAACCAACCATGCTGTTAACAGACACTGCCAAATGTTGTCAGGGGAGGGGGTGAGTCAACCCTCTTAAGGAACCACTGAAAATGAGAAAAATACCCATTATTTTCACCTTTAAGAAATACTTCTTGGCTGGGCTCGGTGGCTCATGCCTGTAATCCCAGCACTTTGGGAGCCTGAGGCGACCGAAGAGCTTGAGGCCAGGAGTTCAAAACCAGCCCAGACAACATAGTGAAACCCCGTATCTACAAAAAAATCTTTTAAAAATTAGCCAGACATGGTGGCAATATGTTTGTGGTCCCAGCAACTCAGGAGGCTGAGGTGGGAGGACTGTTTGATGTTTGAGACCAGGAAGTCAACACCGCAGTGAGCGACAAAACAAGAGACCCTGTCTCCTTTAAAAAAAGAGAAAAAAGAAATAAAAAGTTTTCCACAAATGTAGGTTTTACTCTAGAAACATTTATACCAATTTGCTTCACTTCATATCCTTGTTACAGACAAGAACGAAGTTAATTTAAGAATTGCCACTATGAGGCCGGGCACAGTGGCTCATGCCTGCAAACCCAGCACTTTGGAAGGCAGAGGCGGGCGGATCACGAGGTCAAGAGATTGAGACCATCCTGGCCAACATAGCGAAATCCCATCTTTACTAAAACACAAAAATTAGCTGGGCGTGGTAGCGCATGCCTGTAGTCCCAGGTACTGGGGAGGCTAAGGCAAAAGAATTGCTTGAAGCCAGGAGGCGGAGGTTGCAGTGAGCTCAGATTGTGCCACTGCACTCCAGGCTAGCGCCTGGTCAAAGAGCCAGACTCTGTCTTTGAAAAAAGAAAAAAAAAAAAATTGCCACTATGCTCCGGGTGCAGTGGTTCACGCCTGTAATCCCAGCACTTTGGGAAGCCAAGGTGGGTGGATCCCCTGAGATCAGGAGTTCAAGACCAGCCTGGCCAACATGGTGAAACCCTGACTCTACTAAAAATAAAAAAATTAAAATTAAAAAAAAGTAGGCTGGGTGCAGTGGCTCACACCTGTAATCCCAGCACTTTGGGAGGCTGAGGCGGTCAGATCACCTGAAGTAGGGAGTTCAAGACCAGCCTGACCAACATGGTGAAACCTTGTCCCTATTTAAAATACAATATTAGCCAGGCATAGTGGTGCATGCCTGTAATCCCAGCTACTCAGGAGGCTGAGGCTGGAGAATTGCTTGAACCTGGGAGGCAGAGGCAGAAACTGCACTGAGTGCAGATCGCACCATTGTACTCCAGCCTGGGCATCAAGAGCAACACTCTGTCTCAAAAAATAAAATTACCACTATGGGCAGGGGTGGTGGCTCAGGCCCATTAATCCCAGCATTTCTCGAGGAGGAGGTGGGCAGATTACCTGAGGTCAGCAGTTTGAGACCAGCCTGGCCAACATGGTCTCTACTAAAAATATAAACATTAGCTAGGCTTGGTGGCAGGCACCCGTAATCCCAGCTACTCAGGAGGCTGAGGCAGGAGAATTGCTTGAACCTAGGAAGCTGAGGTTGCAGTAAGCCGAGATCACTCCACTGCACTTCAGCCTGGGTGACAAAGCAAGACTCTGTCTCAAAAAAGAAAAAGAAAAGGGGAAAAACAAACAAACAAAAACCCCCCAAAAACCCACTATCCTCATGTACCTTCAAAAAACGAAAAAATAAAAGAATTATCACTAGAAAAATTTCACAGCTTCGTGTTCAGTATCTCCTCAGAAGTATCTAATGCATTACATTAGCTCTATATTTTAATTCTTATCTTTGTCCTAAATGAATCTACATTGTGAAAGTAAATCAGGTTTTTCTTTCTAAGGAATAAGATTCAAAGGCTGTGGTGGCTCAGGCCTGTGATTTAGAGTTCAGGGACAGTCTAGCCTGGGTAACATGGTATGTCTACACGCATGCACCCACATACACACGAATACAAAAAACAACTGGGTGTGGTGGCATGTGCCTGCAGTCCCAGCTACTCAGAAAGCTGAGGTGGGAGGAACGCTCAAGCCAGGGAGGCAAAGGCTGCAACGAGCCAAGGTCTTGCCACTGCACTCCGGCCTGGATAACAGAGCAAGACTGTCAAAGATTCAAAGATCCTTGAGCACATCCTTTCTGCTTATCCTAAACATAAATACAGGGGGGCTGTGTCCTGAGGAGGCAACACCTGGCAGAGGTTCTGAGGCCTCCAAACACCAAGCCGTGGGTCTTGGGGTCCATTCCTCGCTGCCCTGCAGCTCTGCCACATCATCTGTCCCACTTAATTGAAGAATGAAGTAACAAACATAAAGAGCATATCTGGCTGAGGGCCTGACTTTAGCAAACACTCAATAAACATCACAGGCCATTATTTATACAATAGTTTCACAATCAAACAAACATATATATATACATATATATATTTTCTAAGATTTTTAAGCAGGAGGTGGTAGCATATGACTAGCTACTGAGGAGGCTGCAATGGAAGGATCACCTGCGCCCTGGAAGTAGAGACCGCAGTGAACTATAACTGCAATACCACACTCCAGCCTGGGCAACAGAGTGAGATCTTACCATAAACAAAAAAAAAAAAAAAAAAAAAAATTTTTTTTTGACTGGGCGTGGTGGCTCACACATGTAATTCCAACACTTTGGGAGGCCATGGTGGGTTAATCACTTGAGGTCAGGAGTTCCAGACCAGCCTGGCCAACAAAGCAAAACCCCATCTCTACTATCTACTAAAAATACAAAAATTAGCTGGACGTGGTGGCACGTGTCTGTAATCCCAGCTACTCAACAGGATGAGACAGGAGAATCAATCACCTGAACCCAGGAGTGTGCCACTGAACTCCAGCCTGGGCAACAGAGTAAGACTCCATCTTAAAAAAAAAAGTAATAATGATAATAATTGTGTGTGGTGGCTCATACTTCTAATTCTAGCACTGAGGGAGACCAGGGACAGGAGTACTGCTTGAGGGCAAGAGTTTGAATTCTGCCAGGGCGATACAGCAAAACCCTGTCTCTATTTATAAAAATAAATATATAAACAAGATTTTTGGCCAGGCGCCATGGCTGACACCTGTAACCCCAACCCCAGCATTTTGGGAGGCTCAGGCAGGTGGATCACTTGAGGTCAGGAGTTCAAGACCAGCCTGGCCAAATGGTGAAACACCATCTCCACTAAAAATACAAAAATTAACTGGGAGTGGTGGCAGGCGCCTGTAATCCCAGCTAACTGGGAGGATGAGGCTGAAGCAGGAGAATCATTTGAACCCAAGAGGCAGGGATTGCAGTAAGCAGAGATCAAGGCACTGTATTCTAGTCTGGGGGACAGAGCAAGACACTGTCTAAAAAAAAAAAAAAAATTTAAAGATTTTTTTTCCGCTTTGAATCCAACGAAGAGACAGTAACTCTGCTAACTATCTAGCCATCCACCCAATGGAGCCTAAACGTTCAAGTTCATGCCCAATGACTTCGGGCTGGTGCAGTATGGCACACAATAGGCACAGGGTCCTTATGACTGCCAGAGCATCTGGGCACCCCCGCAGCCAGGTTCCACAGAAGCTCAGTGGCTAGGTGGTGCCCTGCTCATCAACTACTTAGAAGGAGCATGCACATCAAGGCCAAGGGCAAGTCTGGCATGTGCTTCCTGGAACATGACCTAGCTGGACACATCTTCCTGGGTGCCACATCCTTGACCAGCAGGCTCACCCCTGCCCCCTGCTCCAGCAGTGGTGGCCACACTTACGGCAAGCTGGATGGCCAGGTTGTCGGCCACCTTGTCCAGGAGGGCGGTGGTGGGCTTCTCCTTACACAGCAGCACCAGCTCCAGATCCAAGTCCCCTTTGAGTAGGAGACCCTTTGCCACAAGGCCCACCCGCATCACTCCCCGCAGGGTTCTGGTCATGTGCTCCGTCTTCTGTTCCCTGAGGGACAGACCAACATCCAGCTCAGTGAGGAATTCAGTCTGACCAGGACCTAGAAGCCCCAAGAGAGGCTGGAGTTTCTTAGAAAAACAGATGTCAACCCCTACCCTGGCTACCCTCTCTAAAAGAAAGAAAACAACAACGGAAAAACATCACTTACCCAGCCCCTTCTTTACTGTCGTCCTCCGGGGGTACATCCATGTTATCAGACTCTGCTTGCTCACTGCTACCCTTTTCCTGCTCATCTATCCAGTCGGACACAGCTTTGAGTGCCCGCTCTGTGTGGGACACCATGTTCTGGACTGCCTCCAGTTCCTCTTGCGTTGGATAAACGGAAGAATGCTTTGCCATCACATGGCGGTCATCATTCACAAAAATTCGCATCGGACGCTGGGGATGCGAGAATTAAGTTAAAAATCATGTAAAGAGAGCAAGGAGCCCAATGTTGATCTTTTAAGCTGCACAATTCAGAATGATGCTATATCACTGGTGTAAAACCCAAGCCTGCATGAGCACAACTGAAGGACTGAGGAGGGGGACAAGCAAACTGAACAGCTGTTGTCTCTGGGCACACTGTTGTCAGTGACAGCAATGAGGAACTGACTTTGTCTCTATACTATCAGAAGGGAATATGGAATAGATAATATTTTATAATCCAAAAGGACCAATGAAAATGGTAATGGAATCAAATGCTTTGGAAAAGGCTACAAACATCTCTGGACATGAGTAGGAAACAGTATCCGTGATCAAAAACACACTTACCATTTTTACTTCTTCTGTAGTGTCTGGAAATCAAACTTCTGCTTATCGTTTCAAATTGTGATAGATTTCCTTGGTGTTGTCAATACTTCAACTCTATAAGATCAGAAAATCTTCTTAGTTTCAAATAATTTATACTTGGAATCATTTCAGCAGTTAGGTACTCAGTAGTGAGAATGACATGCTGCCTCACAAAGGGCCTACTGACACAGCACGACACATCTTTACTTCCAAGTAACCACTGCTAAGCCAAAGCATTAACTACGTAACACACTAAAAAAACAAAACATGGTTTCTAGAACCAAGATCTGATTTCAGGCCCATAGCCACTTAAATGGTATTTTACTTTCTTTTTTTATCTTCCTTTACATAAATATGCCCATTTTTACAAGTATGACAATATTAACAGGTCTCCAAAAAACACTACAGATATAAATGTTGACATCAGGCTGTGCACAGTGGCTCATGCCTATAACCCTGGCACCTTGGGAGGCTGAGGCGGGTGCATCACTTGAGGTCAGGAGTTCAACACCAGCTCTACTAAAAATACAAAAATTAGCGAGGCGTGATGGTGGGCACCTATAGTCCCAGATACTTGGGAGGCTGAGGCACAAGTATCACTTGAGCCCAGGAGGTGGACGTTGCAGTGAGCCAAGATGGCGCCACTGCACTCCAGCCTTGGTGACAGAGCGAGACTCCATCTCACAAAAAGATGTTCATATCAAAATCTTGATGCTTGGAGAAGGAAAAGAAAGAGAAGGAGCTCTGATCCGTCATTCATGAAGACATGGAAGAAAAGCATGAGACAAAGGGCCCCAAAATGCTTCTGTAAAATGAAAGACAAGAACCTCCTAAAAAGTGAATATTTAAAATATCAGGTGGAGGATGACAACCAAATCAGCTTCAACTCTGAAGAGGCTGAGACAACTGAAGTGTACAACAGAATCCTTTGGGACAAACGAAGCCATAATTACTATTTTGGTCTCTAAATATCATGCCGACTCCAACCTACTCAATTCTCACTCTACACAAACAGTCTGGTCCATACTGAAATCTTCCAAATGCGTAAACAACCAAAAAACCCCATCAGCATAATACACACCAGATGAATCTACCCCGCACAAGCAACTGCCAAGCCCTTCCAACTACACTAGTTCCGAGCCAGCACGAAAAGGCTCAACCATCAAGC
Organism: Cacajao melanocephalus; assembly: GCA_963573385.1. Classification (NCBI taxonomy): domain Eukaryota; kingdom Metazoa; phylum Chordata; class Mammalia; order Primates; family Pitheciidae; genus Cacajao; species Cacajao melanocephalus. Next base: position 54,115 of record CAUYLG010077645.1, read on the forward strand.
ATCATTACAGTGAGTCGAGATTGTGCCACTGCATTTTGACATGCTGGCCAAAACAAGAACTTCCCAAAATACCCAGGACTACCTTTACCTAGCAAATCTAACTGCAAATTTAAACATCCCAAAGTTAAACTTTAAAACCTAAGGGTGTGGCCGGGCACAGCGGCTAACGCCTATAATCCCAGCACTTTGGGAGGCCGAGGTGGGCATATCACAAGGTCAGGAGTTTGAGACCAGCCTGGTCAACAAGGTGAAACCCCATCTCTACTAAAAATACAAAAATCAGCAGGGTGTGCTGGCACGTGCCTATAATCCCAGCTACTCAGGAGGCTGAGGCAGGAGAATCACCTGAACCTGGGAGGCAGAGGTTGCAGTGAGTGGAGATCACACCACTGTACTCAAGCCTGGACTACAAGAGCGAGACTTCATCTTAAGAAAACAAACAACAAACCTACGGGTGCTTGGGCAGGTGGCTCATGCCTGTAATCCCAACACTTCGGGAGGCAGAGGTGGGTGGCTCACTTGACGTCAGGAGTTCAAGACCAGCTTAGCCAACATGGTGAAACCCCATCTCTACTAAAAATACAAAAATTAGCCAGGTGCGGTGGCACACTTCTACCATCCCAGCTACTCAGGAGGTTGAGGCAGGAGAATCACTTGAATCCAAGGGGCAGAGGTTGCAGTGAGCTGAGATTGCACCACTGCACTACCGCCTGACCGACAGAGCAAGACTCCATTTCGAAATACATAAATGAGGCCGGGCGTGGTGGCTCACGCCTGTAATCCAAGCACTCTGGAGGCCAAGGTGGGCGGATCACCTGAGGTCAGGAGTTCAAGACCAGCCTGACCAACATGGTGAAACCCCGTCTTTAAAAAAAAAAAGAAATACATAAATGAATGAATAAAACCTAGGGGTGGCAGGGCAAGGTGGCTCATGCTTGTAATCACAGTGCTTTGGGAGGCCAAGGCAGGCGGATCACCTGAGGTTAGGAGTTCAAGATCAGCCTGGCCAAAACATGGTGAAACCCCGTCTCTACGAAAAATACAAAAAATGAGTCAGGCGTGATAGTGCATGCTGTTAAACCCAGCTACTCAGGAGGCAGAGGCAGGAGAATTGCTTGAACCCGGGAGGTAGAGGTTATAGTGAGTCGAGATCGCGCCACTGCACTCCAGCCTAGGCAACAAGAGGGAAATTGTCTCAAAAAAACCAAAAACAAAAAAACCTAGGGGTCAAATGGCAAGTGATGCCCCTGCAGAGCCCAGCAACAGGACGTGATGGGGTCAAAGGCTTCCTGACAGGGGAGGGAAGCAGAAGGGAAGGAGTCTGAGGAAACATGGGATGAAAAGGGTGAAAAGCTAGTCTCTGGGCTCAGTGGCTTAACGTGCCTGAGACTCACACCATTGGGTAAGCCACTTGATAGATCACTCAGGGAAAGCTTCTACAGTCTTTGGCCTGAAAATCTGCTTGCCTAGCCACTAGCTTCCTCTCTACCTGGGCAGGAGGACTATGAAAATGAAACAAGTCAACCTACTGGAGGCATGCAGCACATATCCCACAGACCTCACAAGTGGCGCCAGATCCTACTGTCAAACACACCTGCTTCCCCAGGCTGCAGTGAGGGCCAGGCGTGAATGATGTGTGGGCAAAGGGCATCCTCCCCTCCGCCCGCCATGTCTCTTCACTGAGCCAGAGTAGAGTCAAGCTCCACAGGGTCTTCTTTTCCCACTGATTCTGCCAAGCCTGTGCCCTTGGCTGTAGTTTCCCTGGATAGTTGTAAGGACGCTGGGAATCTTGTTCATGAACTGAATCCTTATGAAGGAATTGCAGTTAATTCACTTAGGAGAATAATACTGTGGCTATGTTGAAAAGAACCACCTTTAACTGTTCCACACATATTTAAGACAAACTTATGGCTGAAATTACATACCAGGGAGGAGAAAGTAGAGAAGGATGAAACAAGACTGCAAAACACTGACAGCTGTTGAAGCTGGGCGATGTACTGGAATTCTTTTGTGCATGTTTTAGAAGTTCCATGATAGATTTATATATATATATATATATATATATATATATATATATATTTGTAGAGATGCGGTCTCATCATGTTGCATGGGCTGGTCTCAAACTCCTGACCTCAAATGATCCTCCCACCACAGTCTCCCAAAGTGCTGGGATTACAGGCATGAGCCACCATGGGTGACCAACAATTTTTGGAGTTTTCTTTTTTTTGAGACAGTCTCTCGCTCTGTTGCCCAGGCTGGAGTGTACTGGCACAATCTAGACTCACAGTAATCTCCATCTCCCAGGCTCAGGCAATTCTGCCTCAGCTTCCCAAGTAGCTGGGACTATGGGTGTGTACCACCACGCTCAGCTGATTTTTGTATTTTTAGTAGGGACAGGGTTTCACTATGTTGGCCAGCCTGGTCTTGAACTCCTGAACCTCCTTGAACCAGGGAGGTGGAAACTGCCATGAGGCAAGATTGTGCCAATGCACTCCAGCCTATGCAACAGAGCTACAGAATGTCTCAAAATCAAGAAACAAACAAATAAAAATAAGACAACAACAAAAACCTACTGAATGAAGCTCCTGGGAGAAGGTGATTTGTAATCTGCAGCACAGTGGTGAGCCTAGATCCTACTACAGTGCCAGAAAACAACAAACGAAGCACTGGCGACTACAGCAGTCTTGTCCTGAAGACATGGGAGCTGCCTTGTGAGGGGTCCCACTGGCTAGGTTTGGGACAACCCTAATTCAGAAAGAATCATGCTTCCACTTATATGAAGTTCTAGACTAAGCAAAATTAATCGGTGACAGGATAGCTTCTAGGGGACAGTGGCAGGGATCACACGGGAAGGGGCCCTCCCAAGCTTTCTCGGGTGAAGGTCACTCTCCCTCCTGACAAAGGTTGGGAATATGCAGTGGCCAGAACTCACTGACTGATATACCAAAGATTGGCATTATTTAAAAAGTAAAAGAGTCAAGGCATGGTAGCTCACCATGTTGGGAGGAGCACTTGCAGTCAGGGGCTCAAGACCAGCCAGAGTGAGATTCCGTGTCTACACAAAAAATTTTCCAAGAAAAAAATAAATAAAAACTCAACTGCAAAAAAAATACTAAATTCTAGTTAATATGTAGAGGGAAGATTCCAACTTTCTGCTATTTAGTTTGAAACACATCATAAAAATAAAGCGAGGCAGGAGCAGTGGCTCATGCCTGTAATCCCAGCACTTCGGGAGGCTGAGGGGAGCATCACTTGAAGTCTGGTGTTCCAGACCAATCTGGCCAACATGGTGAAACCCTGTCTCTAGTACTAAACACTTTGGGAGGCTGAGACGCGAGGAATGCTTGAGCCTAGGAATTTGAGATAGCACTAAGTTATGACTGTACCACGGCACTCCAGCCTGGGCAACAAAGTGTGACCCTGTCTGATCAACCAATAAAGTGACTTAAGAGTGCAGAGAATATAGGTGGATAGACAAATATGTGAAACACAAGCAGTTAAATGCCCACAGCACATCCTAGGCTGTGTTTTTTTTGAGACAGAGTTCCATTTTTGTTGCCCAAGCTGGAATGCAATGGTGTGATCTCAGCTCACTGCAGCCTCTACCTCCCAGGTTCAAGCAATTCTCCTGCCTCAGCCTCCTGAGTAGCTGGGACTACAGGCATGCGCCACCACGCTTGGCTAATTTTTGTATTTTTAGTACAGACAGAGATTCACTAAGTTGGTCAGGCAGGTCTCGAACGCCTGACCCCAAGTGATTCACCTGCCTTGGCCTCCCAAAGTGCTGGGATTACAGGAGTGAGCTACCGTGCCCGGCCTCAATTTTTTATTTTTTGAGACAAAGTCTCACTTTGTTGCCTAGGCTGGAGTGCAGTGGCGTGATATCAGCTCACCGCAACCTCCGCCTCTTGTACTCAAGCGATTCTCCTGCCTCGGCTTCCCAAGTAACTGGGATTACAGGCACCTGCCACCACACCTGGCTAATATTTATATTTTTAGTAGAGACAAGGTTTCATCACGTTGACCAGGCTGGTCTTGAACTCCTGACCTCAAATGATCTGCCTGCCTCAACCTCCCAAAGTACTGGGATTAGAGGAGTGAGCCACTGTGCCCGGCCTAGGTGGCCATAAAATTATATCACCCTTTTTTGTATGTCTGAACATTTTCAAAAGATGTTATTAAAACAGATTCAACACATTAAATTTATATATATTTACGAGCCCATAAAGACACTTAAAAAAATAATTTCCCACATTAGAGGTGTTGATATTCAAACTTCACACTCTGAAAAATTGTTAAAAAAAGACTACGCTTCACCCCAGTTGATAAAGACTATCTCTAATAACAACACATGTGACAAATTAGAGAGTTAGAGGTATAAAACCACCCCATCAACCACTGGGGAACAAGAAATCGCTGGGTCAAAACATCACCCATCCAAAATGCCTCAAAAGACACACACGCCCCCAACACATCTGTCTTCAGCAAACGTCCTGCATGTGGATTTCCATCTGCTCTCTTCGCTGTTCAAAACGAGAGACGTGGGCGTGCCCTTGCTATAATGGCTGCCTCACTTCACCTTCCCCTGCTCCCAGAGGCAGACCCTTGAAAAGAATCATGAAGGGCCTTGCTGGCCTCCCGCTGCTCTGACCACAATTGGCTGGCATGCCGTCCATTACATGTCTGGGTCCTCCTCCCCTAAACCAGGCGATGGCAGCAATGCTTTCTGACCCACATGAACAAAGTAAGAGTAGTAATTATCTGAACCAAAACAAATGTTTAAAAACTGGAGTTATCGCTTCTTTGCAGGGCAACAAAACCCATTTCTCTATATAAGCCCAAGACCAATTTGACATCCAAGCCAGCTTCTTGGAATTTGTCTCATTAACTGATCCAGGAACCTATAGGGTGAGCAGAAACTTCCCTTTCAAGAGGAATTTTAGTGAGGCACACTGCTGGCAAGAAGCCTACAGCACCCACCCACATGCAACACTCCACTGCCCCTACCGATCTAACTTTAAAGAAAGCTGCGAAATGATGAACAATGCGGCTCTTGCAACCCCGTTTATTCAAACCTGGCACCAGCAAAGCCTATTCTTACAATTTTTATGATTCAATCCTGGGCACCAGCAACATGCAGCTTCTCTGGAAACAAACCCAAGGCAGGACCAAGCGGTAAGTGGTTTGGGATGGTTTAACACACAGGGATTGGTTTCTTTCGTTCCTGAATTCAGCCCACCCATGGCATGCACAAAACATTATCTTGTGGCTCAGTGGCCATCTTTCTGACCTCTAACTAATTACACTATGAAGTTAATGGCACTTGTTGTTGGAAAAGAAACACACCCAAGGTAGTTGAGCATGAATGGATTAACAGATGTTTGTAGAATGGACAGGTAAAGTGGCAACACCCTCACACGTATGGTCCCCACCTGTCTTCAGGGTTATTTCATAAATCCTACAGCCTTCCCAGCAACTCTTCGGAATGGTCCTGAAGTGGATATTCACCTTAGAGAGACCAAATTAGGCTTTAAATTTACAGACTCAACCTAGCTACTGGTTTCCTGACATCTGGAGCAGGCCTATCCTGGGCTGTGAGGTGAAATGAGACCCTCAAGCTAGGAGTCTTGGTGACTCCTTGAACTCTGACAGATTCACACCATCAAAGGCACGTTGAAAATTCTTTTTTTTTTTTTTTTGTTACAAAAGATGGGGTTTTCACCATGTTGGTCAGGCTGGTTTTGAACTCCTGACCTCAGGTGATCCGCCCGCCGTGGCTTCCAAAGTGCTTGGATTACAGGCGTGAGCCACCACGCCCGGCCTGAAAATTCTTAAAAAGCATCCTAGCCAGGTGACGCCAGTCTAAAAAATCTGGCTATCAAAGCCATTCTGAAATATTTAAGAATCTGAAGTCCAGTGCAACGGTTCACAGTTTTGACTCCCAACAGTGTTATTGCACCGAAGTTAGGAATAAAGTTTTTATTTATTTATTTATTTTTGATGGAGTCTTAGGCTGTCAAGGCTGGAGTGCAGTGGTGTGATCTTGGCTCACTGCAACCTCCATCTCCTGGGTTCAAGCAATTCTCCTGCCTCAGTTTCCCAAGTAGCTGGGATTACAGACATGCACCACCACGCCTGGCTAAGTTTTTTATTTTTAGGAAAGATGGGATTTCATCATGTTGGACAGGATAGGATGGTCTCTAACTCCTGACCTCAAGTGAGCCGCCTGCCTCGGCCACTCAAAGTGTTGGGATTACAGGCATGAGCCACCACGCCCGGTCAGGAATAAGGATTTTAATAAATGTTTTCAACTTAAAGAACTGTCCTTTATTTTATTCCTACAGTTTTGGTGATAAAAACAATCCTGCTACTTATGAAAAATAAAAATTGTGCATGATCACTAAATATGTTCCTTGACAAAATAACAAGTTGGCAAAATACAAGTTGTTCCCCAAATGCTTCTGGAGACCCAGGACTCCAGGCTCACTAGTGTTGTAGAGTGCCACAAGTCCGAGAGTCATAAGCCTGGGGTTTGCCCCTGGGGTCCCCAACCTGGCAGCTGTAGTACCTCCAGCAAATAAATCACTTACCTTTCTGGAGCTGGGTGAAAAATGAGGATGAAAATACCACCTGCCTCAGGCTGCAGACAGCAAGGATTAAAGGTGGCACTATGGGAAAATGTTCTGTGAACCGTAATACTACAAATGCAACGTACAAAAAGGATTAAATTGGGTACAAATGTGCATGCCAGTAGTAACAGCGACTCGGGAGCACAGGGCAGAAGATTCGTTGAGCCCAAGAGTTCAAAACTGGCCTGGGCAACATAGTGAGAGCCAGTCCTTAAGGAACAAAAACTGCTCTTGGATGAACCAACAGAAATGCTTGAAAATCAGCCATCACAGAAAAACATTCAACATGACTTCATGTGGGGATTATCAAACTCTCTTTCCAGCATGCTTTTAAGCAGCAAGGAGGTGAGGGAAGCACAGCTGGGAGATACTCCAGTATCTGGCTGGAGGCAGAGGCAATCCCTCCCAATGGATTCCCAAAGTGAAGCTTTGGATTTTTTTTTGGAGATAGAGTTTCACTCTTGTTGTCCAGGCAGGAGTCCAATGGCACCATCCCAGCTCACAGCAACCTTCGCCTCCCGGGTTCAAGCAATTCTCCTGCCTCAGCCTCCGAGTAGCTGAGATTACAGGCGCATGCCACCACGCCTGGCTAATTTTGTATTTTTAGTAGAGACAGGGTTTCCCCATGTTGGTCAGGCTGGTCTTGAACTCCCAACCTCAGGTGATCTGCCCGCCTTGTCCTCCCAAAGTGCTGGGATTACAGGCATGAGTCGCCAAGCCTGGCCAATTTGTGGTGGCCCATGCCTGTAATCCCAACACTTTGAGCACTCTTGAGACGCTGAGGCGGAGCAGAGCGCTTGAGACCAGTTCAAGATTAGCCTAGCCAACACAGTGAAAACTCAGTCTCTACTAAAAATACAAAAATTAGGCTGGGTGCCGTGGCTCACACCTGTAATCCCTGCACTTTGGGAGACTGAGGCAGTGGGTCATTTGAGGTGAGGGGTTCAAAACTAGCCTGGGCAACATGGTGAAACCCCATCTCTATTAAAAATACAAAAAATTAGCCAAGCGTGGTGGCAGATGCCTGTAATCCCAGCTACTCAGGAGGCTGAGGCAAGACAATCAGTTGAACCTGAGAGGTGGAGGCTACAGTGAGGCAAGACTGCGCCACTGCACTCCAGTCTGAGTGACAGAATGAGACTCTGTCTCAAAAAATAAAAAACAAAAACAAACCATATTCTGATATGAGAAAGTAGTTTTATAGGCAAGTAGCAGAAAAGCAAGTGGCCTGGAAGACTGATTCATCTCCAAGACCTTTTATCTTTATCTAAGATCTTAACCTTGAACCAAAATCCTAAAGATAATGTAGAGCATGTTCAAGGAAAATTATTTACTTCACACTGCCAAGTAGAACTTTTCACCATCACTTAAAATTATAAAAATAATTTAGAGCTAATTTACATACTGTAATAGAATACACATTCAACTGTACAGTTAAATGATCCATAGTGATCATATATTCCTCAAGAGAATGGCCCTTAGACAGTAAACACATTTTCATCTTAAAACTATTGCCACGGGTCAAAGTGGCTCACATCTATAAATCCTAGCACTTTTAAAGGTTGTGACAGGAGGATCACTTGAGCCCAGGAATTTGAGACCAGCCTAGGCAACACACTGAGACACTGTCTCTACAAAAACTAAAATTAGATTAAAAAAAAATTTTAATAATAACCTTATAGCTACCATTCTCAGTTTATTCATTATGTAGACATTTAATGAGAACATAAAAAAATTAAAATTCTGGCCAGGAGTGATGGCTTACTCCTATAACTCCAGCTTTTTGGAGTCAAGCAGATTGCTTGAGTCGAGAAGTTTGAGACCAGCCTGGGCAATGTGGAAAGACCTGTCTCTACAAAAAAATTTCAAAACATTAGCTGGGTGTGGTGGCATGCACCCGTGGTTCCAGCTACTTGGGAGGCTGAGGTGGGAAGATCACTTCTTGAGCCTGGGAGGTGGAGGTTGCAGTGAGCCGAGATCACACGACTACACTCCAGCCTGGGTGACAAAGGGAGACCCTCTCTCAAAAAAATAAATAAACAAATAAAAATATTGAACTTTAACTGGACATCACTTTAATACTAGGCGCTTGAGTATATTTGATGCTAAAAGTATCTGAATTTTTAACTGCTATTTATAACGGAATCACCTGTGAAGTAGTCTCATGGAAAAGTCTCACAAGTATTTAACAGATCATAACTATCATAAAAATTTCTTCAAAATCAGCACACCAATGAGGTTCCTGCCTATCCTGCTTTCACAATCATTTCAATACCAATTTACTCTGTATAACAGATGGGCAACCTACTTGTTTCAGATGAAACGGACAAATGCTTCAGTAGGAAACTAAAGTCTGCCGCAAGCCTCTCAGGCCCCAAATCTTTTTTTTGAGACGGAGTGTCACCCTTTTTTTGCCCAGGCTGGAGTGCAAAGGCATGATCTCAGCTCACTGCAACCTCTGCCTCCAGGGTTCAAGCAATTCTCCTGCCTAAACCTCCTGAGTACTGGGATTACAGGTGCCCACCACCATGCCCGGCTAATTTTTGTATTTTTAGTAGAGATGGGATTTCACCATGTCCGCCAGGCTAGTCTCAAACTCCTGACCTCAGAAGATCTGCCCACCTTAGCCTCCCAAAATGCTGAGATTACAGGCGTCAGCCACCAAGCCCAGCTGAAAACCTCTTTACTTATTCATTGTGTGAAGATGTCACTCAAATCCACTATCTGCCTCTGATTCCAAACCTCCCAAATCAAATCTTTCAAGGACATGACACTTGTAAGGACAAGGCACTGAAATCCAGGACTTTGCTAAGATAAAAAGCAACCAAGGCCGGCGTGGTGGCTGGCACCTGTAATCTCAGCACTTTGGGAGGCCGAGGTGGGCAGATCTCCTGAGGTCAGGAGTTTGAGACTAGCCTGGCGGACATGGTGAAATCCCATCTCTACTAAAAATACAAAAATTAGCTGGGCATGGAGGCAGGCGCCTGTAATCAGCTACTAAGGAGGCTGAGGCAGAAGAATCACTTGAACCTGGGAGGTTGAGGTTGCTGTGAGCTGAGATAGTGCCATTGTACTCCAGCCTCGGTAACAAGAGTGAAACTCCATCTCAAAACAAAAAACACAATTGCACAAGGTGAATTTACTTGCTGACAAAATGTAGCAGAATGGCAAGTCCAAGAGGTATAAATGAGTTAAGGAATCACTCCTCTGGGACTATGAAAGGTAATCAAAAGAAACTGAGAAAGAGGGTGAAAGCAGTCCATAAAGAGAAGGGGCCCCAGCCCAAAGAACACTGACCGAACACTTTTAACCCCCACATCTTGCTAAAGCCTAAAAAGAAACAAGGTAGGCTACTGTCTACTTAAAGAAAAGGGACTGACTTATGGAAGACTCCTTCCCAATCACTGATTCTACCTTCCCCTACCTGAGGCCTTAACCAGGGAGCACTGTATACATCGATCTGATCAAAATATTAGCATCTGTCCTTCCTTGTGGTATTTAACGTGAAGAATTTAGGAAAAACAAGAAGCAGAGTTAGATTCCTCATGCTCAGGAATATGGGCCTCCAAGATTCTAAGAATACTAGAAAGAGCAAAAAGAATTTTTGCCTAGAGGCACCAAACAAGTTCAATCAGGAAAAAAAAAAAAAACCCCATAAACAATTAGGCACCTCTCCTACAGGAAGAGGTGGCTCAGCTCCAAGAAGATAGGGATACTGATAAATACTGCCCGGTGGCCCCAAGGCCAAGCCTGGCAGTCATCACAGATCCTAATCTGAACTACAGACTATTCCAAACAACACTGGGGCCTCCACAGATCCCATTCACAAATCCCAGGGACCAGGAGCCACCCACATAGGCAAGAGGCCCCGGTACCACCGGACAGGGAGAGGAGCACCTGCCAGTGTCGTGCGGCCACCCCGTTTTCCAGCTGTGAATGAGGCCCTGGTTCCTACACTTCATTCACAGTCTGGGCGGCTGCTGTAACTACATCCCACGAGACCACACACAAAGCATCACGCACAGGCATAGCGGCAGCACTCTCAGCAATCCACGGACATTCCCAACCACAAATACCTGAGGAGAAGAGAGCTTCAAATCCTAAATTCGAATCCTAACTTCGGATGGCACCTTGCGATTCCATGTGGACCACAAATATGCCATCACGCCACTCATTTAAGAGAGCAAAACCTTGAAAGAGATTCAGCATCACTGAAATACCGAAGTCCAGAAAAGGAAGCCACAGAAATGGATGCTTCGTTGTTGATCCATGTCACCTAAGCAGCAACTTGCGATCAATGTTGGAAATGTGAAGAGACCCCTTATTCTCCCCAGATTTGGCCACTGAACTGGGGGAGAGCATGCAGACTGCCGTACAACCGAATAATTCACTCAGGCAGTGGATTAACTGGGGCAGAACCTCATGAGTAACCTCGAGAATCTCACTCACTCAACTACGTGAGGAAATAAAAGGTAGAAAGGGGTTTTAAGTACCCACGTTTCAGGGCTCACGCTTGCACTCAAATATCCCACCAGAATGCCGTTGCAGGGGAGGCAAATACTAGCAATCTGGAATAACATTCAACAATGAAAACAAGCTAAAAGAAAGCTGAAACCCTCCCAAGTTTGAACCCTGATCTGGGAAAGGCATGGCTGACCAGAGATTTGGAAACCGACGAACCCACAAAGGCTTCCTTTGCAATCCGCGTGGGAAGGGGCTTCCAAGGAGGGTATCCGTCTCTCCCGCGCCCAGTGAGGACAAAGGAGGCGACGTTTCCCGCCTCGGGAACCTGGGACTCTCTTGCAACCGGGGGCGGGACCGGGACAAAGAGAAGGAGGGAGTACGGAGGGGGTGAGGAAGGGGGTCGTCCCGCCGCGATGCTTAGGGCCGGAGGGGGTGTGTGCTCCCCGCACGTGCGCGCGTCTCCCGGAGACCGCAACAGACAAAAGCCCGGCCCGGGGGAGGCAGCGGCCAGGAGCACGGTGCGCGCGCAACCCCCGCGCGTGGCGCCGCCGCCGGCCGAGGGGCCGCGTGGGGGGGAAGCGGCTGCGCGCGCACCGAGTCCTCGCCGCCGCCGCCGCCGCCATTTTGTTTCCTCCGCACAATGGGGGAGAGTTAACGGCCGAGCGCGGGAGCGAGGCCGACGAGGGAGGAACGGCCAAGCGCCGGGGCGAGAGCACCGGGCGGAGGCGGCGAGCGCGGGACCCCTCCAGCCTTGTCACCGAGAACCCTCAGCGGAGAACTCACTGAAGAGGGCGGCCGGGGGGAGGGGCAGAGGCGGGAGCGGGCCCGGCCGCCGCCACACTGACGCTTACCTTGTCGGCGTCCCCTTCTCCGACCGACCTCAGCCGCCGCCACCGCCCTCCTGCCACAGGCCGCCGGGGTCTTCCCCCAAAAGCCACGCGCTGCGCGCCGGGCTGCTGAGTCCAACTGCAATGGCGAGAAGAGGAGGAGGAGTCCGGGCCGGGGGCGAGCGGGCGGGCTGGCGGGCGCGCGACGGGGAGGTGCGGGAACACGTGACCTCCGAGGCCCCGCCCCTTGACGCTGCGTTGCGCCTCGACGCAGGCCCAACCCAAATAAGACGGAGAGGCGGAAAAAGATAATGGAGGGGCGGGGCGTGCATTATCACGTGATGCAAGCGGGGTTGGTTGCGTGATGGTCACGTGATGTCCTCACCTTTCCCTCCGCTTTCGATAGGTTACTCGATCATGTGACAGTGGCGAAGTGAGCGGCTTCCCTAATCTGACAAGGATATCTGGCGCCTTCTCTCTGCCGTACTGGAAGTCCCCAGTCACGTGACGAGATCGCGCTCTAGTTTTCGCTAAGACGGTTTTAGAGCGGCCATTACCACGTGATGCAAGACAAGTGTGAGGGGCGGAGCCTCCCCACGGCTGCCACATTCTGCGCCTGCGCAACCGCCATCTTACGCCTGTCGCCCTGAGTACGTTGGCGGAAATGGTTCTGAGCGGCTTTAGCACAGGTGTGCCTTTTTAGCGGCAGGATCTCCGCTGGAGACTTTCGGGTTGCTGCGGAGGTGGCTACGCACCCCGCATCTCCCTTGAGACGCAAAGAAGGTCAGAGATGTGTACGAGGAATGGCCAGGTCCAGCGCCTCCTCGTTGCTGCCCAGGATCGGCGCCAGCGAGCCTCCGGGTTCTTCCGTCCCGCAGATTTGCCTTGGTGTAGCCTCCCCAGGCCGTAGCTTCTGAAGATCACAGCTGAGCTGGTCGGGATCTTCCAGCCCCTTTTCCCCTCCCCCATTGACGGAGAAACTGAGGCCAGGCACAGAAAGATCCCACCAGAGAGTTGACGGCCAGTTCCTGGGAAAGCCGGGGCAGCGACTCAATGGACCCTCGGCCAACAACAGCGCGGAGCTCCGAAGTAAAGGCGCCCGTGACCGATTGTCTTGTCCTTATAAGCGTGGTGTCCTTGAATATTCCCAGGCGCCTGTAAGGTCCCTGATGTACAATCGGTGCTTAAACTAAACCCCACTCTGCCAAGGCCAGGTTGGCTCTCCGCAGGCGTAGTAGCTAGGCAGGTTTGACAGATGCCCGCCTGTTGGTTCAAACGTTGCCAGGATTTGGAGCAAGAAAAGCAAGATGCTTCAAGGCTTAGCTTTCTTCCAGAAAAAAAAAGAGCAAGGAGGTGTTGAAAATGGGTTTCGTGGCCGAATTAGGTGGCTCACGCCGGTAATCCCAGCACTTTGGGAAGTCAAGACAGGCGAATCACTTGAGTTCAGGAGTTGGTGACCAGCCTGGCCAACATGGTGAAATACGGTCTATACTAAGAATACAAAAAATTAGCCGGACGTGGTGGCAGGCGCCTGTAATCCCAGCTACCCGGGAAGCTGAAGCAGGAGAATCGCTTGAACCCGGGAGGTGGAGGTTGCAGACTGTGCCACAGCACTCCAGCCTGGGCAACAGAGCGAGACTCCGTCTCAAAAAAAGTAAAAAAGAAATGAGTGTGTGCTGTACCCTCTGCTTTTCTATTTTAGTTACATTTTACTGTGGTTTTTTAATAGGTAGAATAGTCACATAGTATGTCAAATGTGCCAAAGACATGAAAGCACAAAATCAGTCTCCCTCAGACAGCCAGTTCCCTCCCTCTTAGGAGCCATTGAACAGCTTTTTGTGTAACTCTACGGAGTTGTTTTATTTTCAGAGATGCATAATTGTATTCTTGTTTTTCACATACCTTGATAAGTTATTCTGCACCTGGCTTTTTAACTTTATTTCCTATGCTTCAGATCTATCTCACAAATAGAGCTTGAAATTGAAGGAAGTTTTGGTAAGATGATAGGGGCATGCATACAGATAAAATTGGTTAAAGCAGCTGGGCATGGTGGCGCACATCTGTAGTCAGCTACTCAGGAGGCTGAGGTGGGGGAATCACTTGAGCCCCAGAGGTGGAGGCTGCAGTGAGCGAAGATTGTGCTCCTGCTTTCTAGCCTAGGCAAGACAAAGCGAGGCCCTGTCTCAACAAAAACAAACAATTGGTTAAAGCAAGTTTAAATTGTTCTGGGTCACTGTGGTAATAATGAATGCTAATAACGGCCTAGACTGGCTTTTTTTGGAACAGGTCAGTGGTGTAGTGACTCATTTGAGCTAACAGCGCTGCCAAGTGGCAGAACAAGGGTGGTTACTAGTTTTCTAACTCCAACTCCTGAGAGCCCGATATTACTTAAAATGCTTTTGAAGATCCATTCCATTAAGGCGTTTCCTGCCCCAGGGACCCCAAACACAGTAAAGGACAGACAGGGTCATGATGACAAGCACAGTCTTTGGATCAAACCCAAACCTCCTAGGTTTTGACTTGGAGGAGGACTGATCGGAGTTAGTCAACCTCAAGGGGTTGCTTCAGCACCTGGCATGGAGTTCAAGCTTCAGAAACAGTCATGGTTGTGATTGTTACCTCTTGAACTGGTGCCCCATCCAACCAGAACTTCCTTAAAAGTGCTGTCTTGGCTGGGCACGGTGGCTCATGCCTGTAATCCTACACTTTGGGAGGCTGAGGCAGAAGATGAGCCGAGGAGTTCAAGACCAGCCTGGGCAACATAGTGAGAGCCCATGTCTATATATTATTTATTTTTGAGACAGTCATGTTCTGTTGCCCCAGCTGGAGTGCAGTGACACGCTCCCAGCTCACTGCAACCTCCACCTCCTGGTCCAAGTGATTCTCCTGCCTCAGCCTCCCAAGTCACTGGGATTGCAGGTGTGCACCACCAGGCCCAGCTAATTTTTGTGTTTTTGGTAGAGACTGGGTTTTGCCATGTTGGCCAGGCTGGTCTTGAACTCCTGACCTCAAGTTATCCACCAGCCTTGGCCTCCCAAAGTGCTGAGATTACTAATGCACCCGGCCCAATCTCTATATTAAAAAAAAAAATTTTTCAAGAAGAACAAAAAAAAAATTTTTTTTGAGACGGAGTCTTGCTCTGTTCCCAGGCTGGAGTGCAATGGCATGCTCTCGGCTCACTGCAACCTCTGCCTCCCGGGTTGAAGCGATTATCCTGCTTCAGCTTCCCAAGTAGCTGGGATTACAGGTGCGCGCCACCATGCCTGGCTAATTTTTGTATTTTTAAGTAGGGATGGGTTTCACCATGTTGGTCAGGCTGGTCTCAAACCCCTGATCTTGTGATCCGCCCTCCTCGGCCTCCCAAAGTGCTGGGATTACAGGGGTGAGCCACCGTGCCCACCTAAAAAAATTTTTAATAAAAAGCTTTCAGCCCAACTTTTGGGTTGGATGGATGGTAAGCCCTATCCATCATACTCCTTGTCCTTAGACACCATCAAGGATGGAAGACACAAGATGCCATCTGCCCTAACGGCTATCCTGACCCAAACTCCCACCTCTACCCTTGCCATTCCACCACTCAGTGCTCAAAAACCCTCTATTCGGCCAGGCGCGGTGGCTCACGCCTGTAATCCTAACACTTTGGGAGGCCAAGGTGGGTGGATCACCTGAGGTCAGGAGTTCAAGACCAGCCTGGCCATCATGGTGAAACCCCATCTAAAAAAAAAAAAAAAACCTCTATGCAACACCATTCTCCCCTCCTTGCCTTAGTGACATCATCTGTCATCTAGCTGTTCCTTCTCTCTTCCCTCCATCCCACTCATTGGTTGAAGATTGAGGTCATCCCCCTCTTGGAATCTCTCTGTCTAGACAGGTCCTGTCACTCAGGGACTCTCCTGTCCTCACAGCCTCTCTATTCACTGTCTTCCTCATCTTCAACGATTCCATCCACTCTCCCAATCACACCCTGTTAACTTCCCTCCTTAAAAGCTTTTTGTCCTATGTCTGAACCCTTCTTGCCCTCTCAGCGTGGACATGGATGACCACTCTGGGATGGACACTGTGTGATGACCATGGTCGTTGGGGAACCATTCCTCTCTCGATCAAACTGTAGTCTAGATGGCAGGTCCCTGCTGCCTGACTCCAAAACTAGACCCATCCCTTGACTGCAGTGATTGATTCAATGATTTACTATGAGTAAATGACCAAAATCAGGCTTGACACTTAGGAGCAAGAAAAGACTACTCTGGGCCGGACGCGGTGGCTCCCACCTTTAATCCCAGCACTTTGGGAGGCCGAGGCGCGTGAATCACGAGATCAGGAGTTCAAGACCACCCTGGCCAAGATGGTGAAATCCCATCTCTACTAAAAATACAAAAATTAGCCAGGTGTGGCAGTGGGCGCCTCTAATCCCAGCTACTCGGGAGGCTGAGGCAGAGAATTTCTTGAACCGGGGAGGTGGAGGTTGCAATGAGCCCAGATCTTGCCACTGCACTCCAGCCTGGGTGACAGTGAGACTCCATCTCAAAAAAAAAAAAAAAAACTTCTCTGATCTTAAAACCAGAAAAATGTATGGTGTGTGTTATTATTAGGGTTCTCCAGAGAGAGCTAATAGGAGGTAGGTAGATAAAAGGAGATTTATTAGGATAATTGGCTCACGTGATTATGGAGGCTGTGGCATCCTACCACACACACCGACTGCAAGCTGGAGACCCCAAAAAGTCAGTAGCGAGGCTCAGTCTGAATCTGAAAGATTCAGAGCCAGGGACACCAATGGTGTAACTCCCAGTCCAAGGCTGAAGGCCTGAGAACCAGGAATCTGATGTAAGTCTTGGAGTGTCAAGACAGGAGGAGGAGAGTGTTCCAGCTCTGGACGGGAAGATTCTTTCTCTCCTTTTTTCTTTTCTTTTTTTTTTTTAATGAGACGGAGTCTGAGTCTGTTACCCAGACTGGAGTGCAGTGGTGCAATCTTGGCTCACTGCAACCTCTGCCTCCTAGGTTCAAGCGATTCTCGTGCCTCAGCCTCCCAAGTAGTTGGGATTACAGGCATGTGCCACCACACCTGGCTAATTTTTATATTTTTAGTAGAGACAGGGTTTCACCATGTTGGTCAGGCTGGTCTCGAACTCCTGACCTCATGATCCGCCCACCTTGGCTTCCCAAAGTGCTGGGATTACAGGTGTGAGCCACCACACCCGACCCGTCTTTTTCTGTTTTATTGGAGCCCCAGCAGATTGGATGGTAATGCTTTATCAGACAGGGTGTTGCTCCGTCACCCAGGCTGGAGTACAGTAGTGTGATCTCAGCCCACTGCACCCTCAGCCTCCTGGGCTTAAGTGACTATCTCGATTCATCTTCCTAAGTAGCTGGGACAACATGCACACGACCACCACACCCTACTAATTTTCGGTTTTTTTGTTGAGACAAGGTTTCCACATGTTGCCCAGGCTGGTCTTAAGCTCAATTTATCTGCCCACCTCGGCCTCCCAAAGTGCTGATTGTAGGCCTGAGCCACCGCACCCAGCCACTATTTTTTTTTCTTTGTCTTATTTTTACCACATCACAGCTCAAATCTGGGTATTTTCTAATCCAGCCAAGTTCACACCTAAAATTAACCATCACAGTATAGTGTGGTTGGAGGCAGGGAATATACCCAGATAAACGAACTTGGCAGAGAATGAAGCCAACCCAGAAGAAAGTGGAGCCAAAGCATGAAGCCAGAAAACACTTTGGTGGTTCCTCAAAAAATTAAACATAAGCCAGGCACAGTGGAGAGTGCCTGTCATTCCAGCTACTTGGGAGGCTGGGAAGGGATGAAACCTTCAGTCCAGTAGTTCAAGGCCAGCCTGGGTAACATAGCGAGACCCAGTTGCTTAATAAGAAAGAGATGGATACGGCAAATTTTATGCTATATGTGTTGTATCACAATTCTGGTTTTTTTTTTTTTTTGAGACAGAGTCTCATTCTGTTGCCTATGCTGGAGTGCAGTGGCACAATCTCAGTTCACTGTAGCCTCCACCTCCCTGTTTCAAGCAATCCTCCTGCCTCAGCTTCCTGAGTAGCTGGGATTACAGGCACCTGCCACCACGCCTGGCTAATTTTTGTGTTTTTTTTTTGTTTGTTTGTTTTTTTAGTGGTGATGGGGTTTCACCATGTTGGCCAGGCTGGTCTCAAACTCCTGACCTCAGGCCTTGGCCTCCTAAAGTGCTGGGATTATAGGCATGAGCCACCACAATTATTTAAATTTTAAAAAATGGCCGGATGCAATGGCTCACATCTGTAATCCCAACACTTTGGGAGGCTGATGTGGGCACATCACTTGAGGCCAGGAGTTCAAGACCAACCTGGCCAACATGGCGAAACCCTGTGTCTACTACAAATTACAAAAATTAGCCAGGCATCGTGGCTCACGCCTGTGATCCCAGCTACTCAAGTGGCTGAGGCAGGAGGATTGCTTGAACCCGGGAGACAAAAAAAAAAAAAAAAAAAAATGCTGGAGTGAAAGCAAGACCAAATTGTAGCCACATCATTTAAGCCCCAGTATGTTGAGACCTGTGGCAAAAAATTCCCAGGATCACACACACTGATGCCAATATTTGGGACACATGTAGGACCTTGGCCTCCTTAAATTTACCTTCACCTCTCCAGGACCTTCCTGGGGCCCTGAAGTCCCTCTGACCACTTCTCTTCCATCTTTTATTATTATTATTACTTTTTTGTTTGAGACTGTCACCCAGGCTAGAGTGCAGTGGCAGGATCTTGGCTCATTTCAACCTCTGCCTTCCGGGTTCAAGCCATTCTCCTGCCTCAGCCTCTCAAGTAGCTGGGATTACAGGCATGCACCTGTAATCCATCTCATCCAGCCTGATGACTGGCTCAGAGATGGCATCTCACCAAAATAGATGGCAAGAGAGGCAGCTCTAGACCTTGCCTCTGATCATCTGAGAATATAGGATCTTTCTTTTGGGAGCAACTGGGCTGGCAGGCTGTACTCCAAGGACATATGTTCAACTTCATGTGTCCTTTCACACTATGCTCCATTCATTAGTTCATCCATTCATTCATTCATCCAAAGACCCTCTCTTTTTTGTTTTTTTGAGATGAGGTCTCACTCTGTCACACAGGCTGGAATCCAATGGTGATCTTGGCTCACTGCAACCTCCACCTCTTGGGTTCAAGCAATTCTCCTGCCTCAGCCTCCTAAGTAGCTGGGATTACAGGCGGGCACCACCACGCCTGCTAATTTGTTGTATTTTTAGTAGAGATGGGGTTTCGCTGTGTTAGCCATGATGGTCTCTATCTCCTGACCTTGTGATCTGCCTGCCTCAGTCTTCCAACGTGCTGACATTACAGGCATGAACCACTGTACCTGCCCCCTCTGTTTTTTTTTGAGATAGAGCGTCGTTCCATTGCCGAGGCTGGAGTGCAGTGGCACAACCTCCTCTGCCTCCCGGGTTCAAGTGATTTTCCTGCCTCAGCCTCCTGAGTAGCTGGGATTACAGGCATGTGCCACCATGCCCGGCTAATTTTTGTATTTTTTGTAGAGACAGAGACTGGGTTTCACCACGTTGGCCCAGGCTGGTCTAGAACTCCTGACCTCATGATTCGCCCACCTCTGCCTCCCAAAGTGCTGGGATTACAGGCGTGAGTCACCGTGCCCGGGCCTTCTCTGTTTTTGTTTGTTTGTTTGTTTGAGACAGAGCCTCTCTCTGTCGCCCAGGCTGCAGTGCAGTGGTGCAGTCTCAGCTAACTACAACCTCTGCCTCCTGAGTTAAGCGACTCTCCTACCTCAGCCTCCCAAGTGGCTAGGCTTGCAGGCATGCACCACCATGCCCAGCTAATTTTAGTATTTTCAGTAGAGATGGATTTTCACCATGTTGGCCAGGCTGGTCTTGAATTCCTGACTTCAGGTGATCCGGCCACCTCAGCCTTTCAAAGTGCTGGGATTACAGGCCTGAGTCACTGTGCCTGGCCTCCATCTTTAAATCATATTTAAAATTGAAACACTTTTCTTTACCTTCACTACGGTTACCTGAGTGCAATACACCATCAGCACTTACCTGGTTTGGTGCAGTACCCTGTCAATAGTCTCCCTGCCTCTATGCTTGCGTTGTAAGAGCTTTTCCCACACAGCAGTCAGAAGGCTTTGGGTACATAAATAAGGGTGAGATCTGGGTGAGGCATGGTGGCTCACACCTGTAATCCCAGCATTTTGAGAGGCTGAGGCAGGAAGAGCTCTTGAGGCCAGGAGGCTAGGAGTTCAAGACCAGCCTGGGCAATATAGCCAGACTCCACCTCTATAGAAAATTTAAAAATTAGCTGGGTGTGGTGGCACCTGCCAGTAGTCTCAGTTACTTGGGAAGCTGAGGTGGGAGGATTGCTTGAGCCTAGGAATTCGAGCCTGTAGTGAATTATGATTGCACCACAACACCCCACCCTGGGTGACAGAGTGAGACCTTATCTCTCTCTCTCACTCTTTTTTTTTTTAGATGGAGTCTTACTCTTGTTGCCCAGGCTGAGTGCGATCTTGGCTCACTGCAACATCCACCTTCCAGGTTCAAGCAATTCTCCTGCCTCAGCCTCCTGAGTAGCTAGAATTACAGGCATATGCCACCACGCCTAGCTAATTTTGTATTTTTAGTAGAGACAGGGTTTCTCCATATCGGTCAGGCTGGTCTTGAACGCCCGACCTCAAGTGATCTGCCCTCTTTAGCCTCCTAAAGTGCTGGGATTACAGGCATGAGCCACTGAGCCTGGCTGAGACTTTATCTCTTAAAAAAAAAAAAACACCCCAAGCACAGTGGCTCACACTTGTAATCCCAATGCTTTGGGAAGCCAAGGCAGGCAGATCACTCAAGGTCAGGAGTTTGAGACCAGCCTGGCCAACATGGTGAATGGTGAAACCCTGTATCTACTAAAAATATAAAAATTAGCTGGGTTTGGTGGTGCACACCTGTAATCCCAGCTACCCGGGAGGTTAAAGCGGGAGAATTGTTTGAACCTGGGAGGCAGAGGCTGCCGTGAGCTGAGATTGTTCCACTGCACTCCAGCCTGGATGACAGAGTGAGACTGTCTCAAAGGGGAAAAAAAAAACACTAAATAAGAAGACTTGGGGACTGGGCTTGGTGGCTCACGTCTGTAATCCCAGCACTTTGAGAGGCCAAGGTGGGTGGATCACGACGTCAAGAGTTCCAGACCAGTCTGGCCAGCATGGTGAAACCTGTCTCTACCAAAAACACAAAAATTAGCCAGGTGTGGTGGCACACGCCTGTAATTCCAGCTATTCAGGAGGCTGAGGCAGGGGAATAGCTTGAACCTGGGAGGTGGAGATTTCAGTGAGCTGAAATCACACCACTATACTCCAGCCTGGGACAGAGTGAGACTCTGTCTCAAAAAAAAAAAAAAAAGAAAAAAGAAAAAAACAAAATAAAACAAAAAGACTGGGAGCTTAGAGGCAGCTATAACTAATGCATAACAATTGCTAACACTATGCACTTCCTCCTGGTGCCAGGCAGGTTAAACCCTTAACATCAGGCCAAGAGCAGTGGCTCATGCCTGTAATGCCAGCACTTTGGGAGACTGAGAAGGGCAAGTTGCTTGAGCCCAGGAGTCTGAGATCAACCTGGGGAACATGGTAAAACTCCCATTTACAAAAAATACAAATATTAGCCATACATGCCATGGTGGATACCTGTAGTTCCAGCTGCTGGAGAGGCTGAGGCAGGAGGATCACTTGAGCCCGGAGGTGGAGGTTGCAGTGAGCCAAGATTGCTCCAGTGCACTTCAGCCTAGGTAACAGAGCAAGACCCTGTCTCTAAATAAATAAATAAACCCTTATTATTCATTCAGCTCTTCCATGTGCACGTACGGTATGTCTGCTGTGTACCAGGCACTCTGGCTCACCCTGGGATAACGTGGTAAACAAAAGATAAGGTCTGTGTCTTCTTTGAACTGACATTCTGGTTGGGGAGGCTGACAGTAAGTGAAAAGACACATAAGCTATGTAATTACAGATGGTGGCAAGTGCTAAGGAGAAAAAGATTGTCACATAGAGAGCCAACTTTAGGTGAGCAGGGTAAGCTTCCTGGAGGAGGTGATCCCCAAGCTGGAAGTAGAAGGATGCAAAGAGGTGAAAGAAAAATGGAAGGCATTTCAGGCATCAGTGCTGGGATCTGAGTGGCTGGAGTGCGTGAGTGCGTGAGAGAGTGAAGGGAGACAAAGGTGAGAAGTGACAAAGCAGGTGGTGCTGGGCCTGTGGGCTGCAAGGAGGGCTTGGGCTTTGATGTGGGTAAAGTGGGAACCATGAAGGGTTCTTGAGCAGAGGAGGGGCATGGCCTCACTCTGATGTTTGCAAGTGTCTCCCTGCCCCTAGTGGGGGAATGAGAATAGGAGCTGGGGACCAAGGAGGCAGGGTGGTACTACCTCAGCTCAGTGACGATGGGGTCTGGGAACTAATAATGTGGACAGAAACAAGTGGGGTTTGGGAGCTTTTTTTTTTTTTTTTGAGATAGAGTTTTGCTCTGTCACCCAAGCTGGAATGTATTGGCACAGTCTCAGCTCACTGCAACCTCCGCCTCCTGGGTTCGAGTGATTCTCGTGCCTCCTGGCCAAGCCAGGAGCTATTTTTTTGGTGGGAAGGGTAACAGGAGCTGGGGCTAAAGAAAATGCCAGACTCGCCAGGCACGGTGGCTCACGCCTGTAATCCTAGCACTTTGGGGGCTGAGGTGGGTGGATCATCTGAGGTCAGGAGTTCAAGACCAGCCTGGCCATCATGGTGAAACCCCATTTTTAAGAAAAAAA
>CAUYLG010077647.1:0-40985 GCA_963573385.1 Cacajao melanocephalus
GACCTCTGATATCCTTTCTTCTGCTTGGTCAATTTGGCTGTTGAAACTTATGTGTGCTTCGCGAAGTTCTCATGTTGTGTTTTTCAGCTCCATCAATTCACTTATATTCATCTCTAAGTTGTTTATTCTCGTTAGTATTTCATCAAATCCTTTTTCAAGGTTCTTAGTGTGTTTGCATTGGATTAGAACATGTTCTTTTAGCTCAGAGAAGTTTCTTATTACCCACCTTCTGAAGCCTGATTCTGTTAATTCATTACACTCATTCTCCATCCAGCCTTGTTCCCTTGCTGGTGAAGAGTTGTGATCCCTTGTAGGAGGAGAGGCATTCTGGTTTCAGGTGTTTTCATCCTTTTTGTGCCGGTTTCTTCCCATCTTTGTGGATTTATCCACCTGTCATCTTTGTGGTTGTTGACTTTCAGATTGAGTCTCTGAGTGGACGTCCAGTTTGTTGATGATGAAGTTATTTCTTTCTGTTTCTTATTTTTCCTTCTAACAGGCCCCTCTGCTGTAGGACTGCTGAGGTCCACTCCAGGCCCTGCTTGCCTGGGGATCACCTGCAGTGGCTGCAGAACAGTAAGGGTTGCTGCCAGTTTCTTCTTCTGCTATCTTTGTCCCAGAAGGATACCCGCCAAATGTCAGTCTGAGCTCTCCTTTATGAGGTGACTCTTTCCATATATGGGAGTCAGGGAGCTGCTTGAGGAGACAGTCTGTCCTTTATAGGAGCTCAAGTGCTGAGCTGTGAGCTCCATTGTTCATTCAGAGCTGCTGGGCAGGTACGTTTAAGTCTGCTGCAGCAGAACTCATAAACCCCCCTTTTTTTCCCCAGGTGCTCTGTCCCAGGGAATTAGGGCTTTAATTATGAGTTTCTGTTGTGCTGCTGCCTTTTTTCAGGGCTGCCCTGCCCAGCAAAGAGGCAGCCTAGTCACTGTCTGCCTGCAGAGGCTTTGCTGAGCTGCTGTGGGCTCCGCCCAGCTGCCGTGTGAACTTCCTTGCAGTCCTGTTTATACGGGTATAGTTAGAACTCCCTCGGCAATGGCGGCCCACCTTTATAATGGCGGACTCTCTCTGTAATGGCAGACTGCGTTGGCAATGGCGGGTTGCCTCGGCAATGACGGACTACCTCTGTAGTGGCGGACTGCCTTGGTAATGGCGGACGCCCCTCCCCCACGGAGCTGGACCGTCCTGGGTTCAGCTGTGCTTGCTGTGAAACTCTCAATGCAGATTGTTTCAGATTGCTGTTTTTTTATGGGGGTGGGACCAGCCGGGTGTGATCGCCTGGCTCCCCGCCTCAGAGCCCTTTTTTTTTTTTTTTTTTTTTTTGGTTTAGTTGAACAGTTGACTGTCTCCCAGGTGTTCCAGTCGCCTGTTGAAAAGGTGCCGGGATCTGTGTGATTTCCCGTGCAGCGACCCACTGCGCCGGCTGAAACAGCCACACTGAGATTCGTGGTGCTTTTTTGCCTGGGAATCTCCTGGCCTGGCTCCCTGTTTCAGTCCCCTTTTTTATCAGTTGAATGGGTGACTGTCTCCCAGGAGCTCCAATCATCAGCTAAACGGTGCCCAGAGCCGTGTATTTTGTACTGAGAACCGCAGTGCCAGGGCACTGACCAAAATGGCCGCTCCGGCTACCTGTGGGGCTCCTCCACCTGGGAATCTCCTGGTCTGTGGGCAATAAAAATCCATCTGGAAATGCGGCATCCACTCACCCTCTGCGCTTTTGCTGGGAGCTGCAATCCTGAGCTGCTCCTAGTCGGCCATCTTGGATCCGTCTCTGAAAAGTTATTTTTGTCTTAAGAGACTGCCTGATTGCTAGAGTAAATAAGTATCTACCTTTATCTGACCAGATTCTTACTTTTAATTCTAAGGAAAACCTGGAAGCACAATGGGAGATGACAGTGAGTGGTTGAAACTACCAGTTGATCAGAAATGTGAACACAAGGTAAGACTCTTCTGGACTTTGATTTTCAGTGTCATTGGCTTGTTTTGTCAGCACTTATGCTATCATCTTCTTTAGAAGCATGTGAAAACATTGGCAGTTTCAAAAATACTGATGCCTTGTTAGATATATGTTACTTTTTCTCATTAAAAATAGGTTTCTCTAGCTCAACTAAAAATTTTTTTGAGTCTCTGGAAATAATTCAAAGAAAACATATTAGTGAAAAGTAAGTGGTATCTGTAAAAAGTTAGTAACTGACTAGTTTTGTCATCTCCTTCTGCATACAGTACAATGTACTTCTGATACCTAAGTGCTTATTAATATTTTATTAGAGACTCCTTGGAGATGTGTTCTGAATTTGGCCTTAGAACTCCAGCATTTTTTAGGTTCTTTGATGTATATAATCTGGATTCCAATATCTACCCTCAGACTCTACCAATCTTACTTTTCTAGTTTAAGCTAACAAGAGACAGTTTATCATATCATGTCATTATTTGGTGGGTATCCTTTCAGATTATCTTATTTTTTTCCCTAACTATACCTCTAGTTTCTTTCATTTTTAATCATTTTGAAAACTGCAAATATCTACCATTTGGTAGATTTTAGAATTCCATTTCTTCTTGTAAATGTATTCTACGGAAAGCCTCAGGATAACCACTATATATTCTTGACAGTTCTTTTAAAGTTTGTTTTGAATCTGAGTATTCAAGATTTATGGTTGTTAATTACTAAAAATACTGAATAAAATATACTAACCTACACAGTTGTATACATACAGTTCTACCTACGTAGTGTGGAAATTTGGATCCATGGTCCCTATATTCTCCACAGAACCAGTCCTTCATCCTATACAATAAATTAGCCAAGGCTGAATACTGTTTCAAAAATCAACATGTAGCTCTTTAAATAAGGCCAGATTAACAGTGAGCTAACTGGCTTTTATTTTAGTTAGCATAGAAATTATTGGTATGTAGTACATTAAATTGCAGCAAAACAAATTTTGGGGAGAATTTTGGAACTTATTTAGAATCATAACTATGTATAAAGCTTTTCTTGGTAGATAATATATTTTCTCACTGAAAGGAGCAGACAAAATAGATAAATCTATTAAAGATTTTCCAATTTTTGATTGGTTGATATGTGCTAAAAGTTTTTCAATCTTATGTGATTTGGTACTTTTTTTTCTTTCATTTTTTTGAGCACTTATTATGTGTTTTTGAAACTTAAAGAATAGAGATGTTAAATCTGGTTTAGGGAATACTCATTCTGCTTTATAGAATGAGATGTTGCCCAATTAAAAAAATAAATAAACCTGGTTTAAATTGGTTAGTAAATGTACAACTATGATGTTAATTTACGTTATACTTCACTCTAATGTTGCAGAATAGGTAATGCCTTCTTCCTAATGAAAGCATCTTATAGTGGGTTAGGAAGCATTCTTTCCTTAGAAGGAGCAGTTTTTTTCTGTGAGCATAGCACCTGCCCCAAATTACATTTTCATTTAAACAAGTAACATGTAAATTATTTGTTTTTCAATCATATGTCGATCCTTCTGTCTCTGTGATCTAGTAGTCTTGAGGACAAACATCTAATTCTTTGCTAATGCCTAACACAGTAAATACAAATTTGATCATCCCATAAACTAGCATCTCATTTAACTGCCCCCACATCATTTCATTGCTTTCCCATTGCTCTTAGAATAATGAGTGGAATCTTTATTTGGCCTTCATGGTCCTGCATAGTCTGGCCTTTTCCAGTCCTCTCCAGCTCATTTTGTACCATGCTCCCTTTCTTTTTCTTTATAGGAGTGGGAAATACCATATTCCTTGCTGCCATGGGGCCTTAGAGTATACTGTTAGTTCTGGAATGTTCTTTCTTCCCCTTTGCCACTCTTTCCTATTTATCTTTTAGGGCTTAGCTCAATTACCAGTTTCTCAGGAAAATTTTTCTTAACACTAAGACAGACTAAGCCTTTTATAATATATGCTTTCATAGCACCAAGTTTCTTCTCCTTTGTAGTATTTAATGGTTTCTTAATTTTAAACATATTTGTATGATTGCTTAATATCCCCTCCTACTGGAGTATAAGCTCCACAAGGGCCAGAGTGGAATTGATTTTTATTTACTAAACACCTGTTGAATAAATTAATGAAAAAAGAATACCTTAGTAAAAATGTCTGAAATCTACTAGCTGAAATTAATATACAGTATAGTATAAGGCTGCCTAATGATTATACAAAAATAGAACCAAAAAACAGCATATACTTTGGAGATAGGGCAGTTTCATCAGGGTGATTTCTCATGTTTGAGTTGTCACATCTTTAATATTATATTCTAAAGAAATAATAACTAATTCTTAGATACAGTGTGAGATTCATTTATAATGGCCTATTATGAATTTTAGGTGGCCTTGGGAGAGTATCATGAACACTAAATACTTGTAAGAAGTTTATTAGCTAATCTTTTCTGAAAACTGCCAATTTCTTAAACTCTTTTTTCATTTCTAAGTCATGGGGTCCTTTGTTCAAATTGCCTGACATAGGGTATTCATTTTTACTGTCACACCCGCCCCCCCAAATTAGCAGTAGATGATAATATCATTAAATTCTGTTTTGTTTCAAAATACTACTTTTCTTTTAGCTGTGGAAAGCAAGGTTAAGTGGGTATGAAGAGGCCCTGAAGATCTTCCAGAAAATAAAGGATGAAAAGAGCCCAGAATGGTCCAAATTTTTAGGATTGATCAAAAAATTTGTCACTGATTCCAATGCAGTGGTTCAGTTGAAAGGATTAGAAGCTGCACTTGTTTATGTTGAAAATGCCCATGTAGCAGGAAAGTAAGTACTTTCTTTCCAACTTGACTGATAACCCCTGTTTGGTGTTACATAGATTATGTGTGTTTGTAAATCACTATCCTTAGTTACTAGCAGTTTTGGCATAGATGAATTTTCTTACTTTCATAGTTCTTTGAAACTTGTTTTTCATTCGGTCTTTATTCTCAGAAATCTAAATGGTATAAGAGATCTGTAGAGGAGTAAGATAGAAATAAAATATTGAGGGCTTACCTTAAGGTTTGATGAGCAAGTGGTTTTCTCTTTAAGCTTTTTGTATGGGAGTTATTCTTAACTAAAGGAAGAATCTTTAGTAACTTCAAAAAGAAACTGAGAGATCATCAGCAAAGGAATTACCAGAATTTCACTGAAGACATTTGGGCATTATAAAAAACTAAATTTTTTACAAGGGTTCTTAGGTAGGTGATCTTAGAATCACGTCTTTCTCCCTGTATTCATTAGGGCATTTTTATTTCTTGGGGGAGGTAATGCTGACTAAACCTCAGTGACTCCTGGCTTATTTAACTTGATCTGTGAATGACAGATTTCTAGTCATTCTACTATCCCATACCTCATAGACCTGATTTTCTGTGTCATTGAAAGGAACCCTCCATACAAAAAACAGTTGAAACACTTGACTTAATTGCACAAGAAATATATACTTGACTTACTTTGAAGATTATACCAATAAAGGTCATCATTAATTCGGCATCACTGGGTTTCCTTTACCATTAGTAAAACTATCACTTTTTATGGCTGGGCGTGGTGGCTCACACCTGTAATCCCAGCACTTTGGGAGGCCGAGGCAGGTGGATCATCTGAGGTCGGGAGTTCAAGACCAGCCTGACCAACATGGAGAAACCCTGTCTCTACTAAAAATGCAAAATAAGCCGGGCGTGGTGGCACATGCCTGTAATCCCCGCTACTCAAGAGGCTGAGACAGGAGAATCACTTGAACCCGGGAGGCGAAGGTTGCGGTGAGCCAAGATCGTGCCATTGCACTCCAGACTGGTCAACAAGAGCGAAACTCTGTCTCAAAATTTAAAAAACTATCACTTTTTAATTTCTCTTCTAATACCAGGCTGTTTTTTGATAATTGCTGCATGTAAAATCAACCCACTCGTTCTTCTAATTCCAAGTAGTATAGGTGTCATTTCATTTAGAAGAGATGCAAAGCAATAAAGTTACTGTAAAGTCTTACCAAGGAGTAAAGAGCAGTTTTTTGTTATTAAAGATTCATATCCATTCCCTTTGTGAAGAAATTCTCTTTTTCTGAAAGGTCTTTAAAATGCTTTTGGCCACATGCAGTGGCGTGTGCCTGAAGTCCAAGCTACTCAGGAGGCTGGGGCAGGAAGATCACTTGAGCCCAGGAGTTTGAGGTTACAGTGAGCTAAAATCCCACCACTGTACTCCAACTGGATGACAGCACAAGAGCCTGTCTCTTTTAAAAAAAAAAATTTAAAAGCAAGCGTTCTGTAACCCTACTTTTGTAAAGTTTATTTGTATGTCCATATACACACACTTAGAGAAAGGTCTGGAAGGAGGGATATCAAAAAGTCGAAAGGAGTTTTCTCTGGGTGGTGGTATTTCAAGGGATCTTTACTTTTTTGTTTAAATTTTCTACATTTATAAACTGATACTATGCCTGCCATGACATGTCTTAAAATTTTATGGTTAACGTAAGTTTTTAAAATATTCTTGAACATAAATTAAAAAATTAAAGACTCAATTACCGTATCTTTCTAGCATTTGTTAAAGTACTTATATACCCCCTGTCCATGACCTTTTTCCAATTCTTACTATAAAGTGGGGTTTTTGTTCTTTATAATATATGTTACAGAACCACAGGAGAAGTTGTGTCAGGCGTTGTAAGTAAAGTGTTCAACCAACCAAAAGCCAAAGCCAAGGAACTGGGCATAGAGATCTGTCTTATGTACATAGAGATTGAGAAAGGAGAGGCTGTTCAAGAAGAGCTCCTGAAAGGCTTGGACAATAAGAACCCCAAGATCATAGTGGCCTGTGTAGAGACACTGAGGAAAGCCTTAAGGTAAGACTTTTTGTTTTAGCTCTGTTAACTGGAGCAGCAGTCCCCAACCTTTTTGGCACCAGGGACCAGTTTCGTGGAAGACAACTTTTCCATGGAAGAATTGTATGGGGGATGGTTTTGAGATGAAATTGTTCCACCTTATAAGGAGCACGCACCCTTCCCTCACATGTGCAGTTCTCAGTAGGGTTCACACTCCTAAGAAAACCTTAATGCCCTGCTGATCTGGCAGGAGGCAGAGCTCGGTGGTAATGCTCAGTTGGCAGCTGTTCACCTCCTGCTCTGCCTGTGCCTGGTTCCTAATAGGCCACCGTACTGGTCCACAGCCCAGGGGTTAGGGACTCCTGAACTAGAGTATCTCAATTGAATTTGGATTCCTGGTTTAAACAGAAATGGAAACTGCAGAATTTGACTTGACATGCCAAAACAAACAAGAAAGTGACCTGAAAAAGGAAAATCATTCCCCAAGTGTGGCACTTCATGTTGACTAATTTTAGCCTTCAAGTATGTTGTGTAGTTATTTTATCTGAATCTCTTTCTAATGAAGATGAGATTTCTGACCTGTTACCAGATTAAGAATTGGGCTTTTCAGCTGGGCGTGTCAGCTCATGCCTGTAATCCCAGTACTTTGGAAGGCTGTTTTGGGAGGATCACTTGAGGCCAGGAGTTCAAGACCAGCCTTGGCAAGATGGTGAGACCTCTGCCACTACAAAAAAGAAGCTGAGGTGGGAGGATTCCTTGAGCCTAGAAGTTCTAGGCTGCAGTGAGCTGTGATTGCACGACTGCAATTCAGCCTGGGTGAGAGAGCAAGACCCTGTCTCTTTAAAAATAAATAAATATGGCCAGGCACAGTGGCTCACACCTGTAATCCCAGCACTTTGGGAAGCCGAGGCCGGCAGATCATGAGGTCAGGAGTTCGAGACCAGCCTGGCCAACATACATAGTGAAACCTCATCTCTACTAAAAATAAAAAAAATCAGCTAGGCATGGTCACACATGCCTGTAGTCCCAGCTACTCGGGAGGCTGAGGCAGGAGAATCACTTGAACCTAGGAGGTGGAGGTCGCAGTGAGCCGAGATCACATCACTGCACTACAGTCTGGGCAACAGAGCAAGACTCCATTTCAAAAATAAATAAATAGCTGGGTGTGGTGGCTAACACCTGTAATCCCAGCACTTTGGGAGGCTGAGGCAGGCGGATCACGAGGTCAGGAGTTCAAGAGCAGCCTGACCAACATGGTGAAGCCCCATCTCTACTAAAAATAAAAAATTTAGCTGGGCGTGGTGGTGCGCACCTATAATCCCAGCTACTAAGGAGGCTGAGGCAGGAGAATCACTTGAATCCATGAGGCAGAGGTTGCAGTGAGCCGAGATCACACCACTTCACTCCAGCCTGGGCGACAGAGCGAGACTCTGTCTCAAAAAAATACACACATACATACATACATACATACGTACATTTTTTTAATTGGCCTTTTGGTGGAAAAGCACTGCCAAAAAAAGTAATGGCCTTTTGTTGGAAAACTCCTCAGGGTGTTTAAGCAGCTCTTTTTCTCTTGCTATCCTTAAGTATAGATTGTCGAAGTCTATACTTTGAGATGTTGGCTGAAGATATAGTTTCTGTACTAAAGCAAACCTTTATTTAGGTGCCTTTTTAGTAAAGTAGAAGCAAATGCTATATGCCTTTAAAGAGAAGCACAATGACAACAAATAGAAAAATAACTTTTATATAATAAGTTATTTTTAACCCTAGACTTTCTTGATGTTTGGCCATAAAATTTTTCATGAATAGGATCTCTTTCAGGAACAAGTGGCTGTAATTTGCTATGGAAATCTTAATTAGACAGATCACTAGTTTGTTCAGATTTGGCAGTTCATCTAATCTGATATCCTGTCCCCAAGTACTGTCTATATGAGATATTTTAGAAAGCAGCTCTAGTGAAATCCTCAGGGAATGAAGATCATCCAACTCAACTCTCT
Source organism: Cacajao melanocephalus (assembly GCA_963573385.1). Lineage (NCBI taxonomy): Eukaryota > Metazoa > Chordata > Mammalia > Primates > Pitheciidae > Cacajao > Cacajao melanocephalus. The sequence continues at coordinate 8,785 of CAUYLG010077647.1, forward strand.
TGTGATTTTGTGTATGACCTACATCTTGGAGAAAAATGTTTCCTCTGGTGTTTATCTTCTTTGAAAGTATAAGAACTCAAATTTTGTTGAATAGTCTTTGATTTATAGGTCTTTAATACTGTTTTTTTCTTTGTTCATTATGTATTTCTATAAAATTTGACTTCTGCTTAGATTCTTGTGGTATAGCAAGCAGATGTTTTTATGAATAGTAAATAGTATGCTCATCCTGTTATCTTAGAATTCTGTTTAGTGAATTGTCTTAGTTATTGGAACTGTGCTTATATCAGTAAACTTTTGTGTCCTTAGTAATGTCTGAATTTTAAAAATATACTATAATCTTTGTTATTGTTGTTTTGAGACAGGGTCTCACTCTGTCACTCAGACTGGAGTGCAGTGGTGTGATCTTAGCTCAGTGCATCCTCCACCCCTGGGTTTGAGCGATTATCATGCCTCAAGCCTCCTGAGTGGCTGGGACTATAGGCAAGCACCACCACGCCCAGCTAATTTTTGTATTTTTAGTAGAGATGGGGTTTCACCATGTTGGCCAGGCTGGTCTGGAACTCATGGCATTAGATGATCCCACCTCAGCCTCCCAAAGTGCTGGGATTACAGACGTGAGCCACTGCACCTTGCCTATAATCTTCTACCTTTAAATTAGAAGTTTCTAGTCTGGAGTGCTGTACGCTCTGGTTATTGCATTTTTTAGCTAACTGGAAAAATAAGGGTAGGAAAATAACAAATTAGGTATATCCCATGTTTTCGTCAGAGATGTTGTTATATAGTCCCATCCCCACATGGTTCTTTATTTGTCCTGAAGCATTTTGGATTCCATAGTGGAACTAGGTAGCTCTCTGGGACCCTCAAGAACCTTGAGGCCAAACTGCTCAATCGTGGGTTCCAGCACTTGCTAAAGCTTTGTTAGTGAGAGCTTCAGATGACCAGAAACATTCTGTGGTACCTAAAACAGGCTTCTAGTACCCTTTTGTGTTTTCTATAGTAATATGTTTATTAGCAAAATTAGGTTTTATTAAAGTGTCTATTTTCCATGTGGACTTGCTCCTTTTTTTTTTTTCTTACAGAATTAGGCCAGGATAGAGAAAAAAGAGTCAGATGAAACAGTAGTAATATATAGGAAGATTTAAGAAATCTCAAATGTTAGGTTCTTCAGGAACCATGTTAAATATCCCTAAAACAAAATGGTTTATTGCCACTATAATTTCTTATTTTTTCTTTTTTTTCCTCCTGTCTTCTCCTTTTTTATTTTATTTTATTTATTTTTTAAGACAGAGTTTTGCTCTTGTTGCCCAGGCTGGAGTACAATGGCGCAATCTTGACTCACCACAACCTCTACCTCCCGGGTTCAAGCGATTCTCATGCCTCAGCCTCCTTAGTAGCTGGGATTACAGGCATGTGCCACCATGCCCAGTTAATTTTTGTATCATTAGTAGAGACAGGGTTTCTCCATGTTGGTCAGGCTGGTCTCGAACTCCTGAGCTCAGGTAATCCGCCTGCCTTGGCCTCCCAAAGTGCTGGGATGACAGGCGTGAGCCACCATGCCTGGCCTGATTTCTTATTTTTTTCTTTAAGCTTAAAGGTTAGCTGAGCCAAATTGAAATGTCACTTTTTAATAATATAAAGAACATTTTAAAGGAAATCTTAGCGATTATATAGATTATTCTCATGATATTTATACTTAAACTATATCACATAGCCAGGTACTTTTTTTTTTTTTTTTTGAGACAGAATCTTGCTCTGTTGCCCAGGCTGGGGTACAGTGGTGTGATCTCAGCTAACTACAACGTCCGCCTCCTGGGTTCAAGGAATTCTCTACCTCAGCCTCCCAAGTAGCTGGGATTACAGGCACCCGGCTAATTTTTGTATTTTTAGTAGAGACAGAGTTTCACAATCTTGGCCAAGCTGGTCTTGAACTCCTGACCTTGTGATCTACCTGCCTCAGCCTCCCAAAGTGCTGAGATTACAGGCATGAGCCACCATGCCCAGACAAGCCAGATATCTTATTAAAAATCCTTTTCTTATTGCACCTGCAGTCCCACCTACTCAGGAGGCAGGAAGATTGCTTGAGCCCAGGAGGTGAGGCTGCCCAGGAGGTGAGGCTGCAGTGAGCTATGATTATGCCACTGTACTCCAGCCTGGGTAACAGAGCTCGAGACCCTATCTCAAAAATAATAATAATAATAATTAAGGCCAGGAACAGTGACACATGCCTATATAGTCCCAGCACTTTGGGTCTTGAACTTTTGACCTCAGGTGATCCACCACCTCAGCCTCCACTGCGCTTTGCCAAATATGCATTTGAAAGGAGTCAAAGTGCAACTGTTTTCCCCATAGAAAACTGAACCAAAGAAAGATTTAAGTTGCCCAGAGTTGTAGTGTGATAGCCACAAAGTCGGGAATGAAATATAAACTGCCGGGATTTGTGATCTATCTAGGTAAATGAATTACTTTAATTATAGGAGCTATTAAAGGTTTATTAAAAGTAGATTTCACTCTTCTAAATATTTATAAACTAGTTTGTATTTGTAAGCTTTTACGTGTATATACATATATATTTAAGGTATTAGCTGGGCATGGTGGCTCACACCTGTAATCACAGCACTTTAGGAGGCTGAGGCAGGTGGATCACCTGAGGTTGGGAGTTCGAGACCAGCCTGGCCAGCATGGTGAAACCCCATCTCTACTAAAAATACAAAAATTAGCCAGGTGTGGTGGTGCATGCCTGTAATCCCAACTACTTGGGAGACTGAGGCAGGAGAATCACTTGGACCCAGGAAGCAGGGTTGCAGTGAGCCAAGATCACGCCATCGCACTCCAGCCTGGGCAACAAGTGAAATGCCATCTCAAAAAAAAAAAAAGGGTATTATACGTGTTTATCCTTTATAGGTTTGAATCCTAGTCTGTTTACTTAGAAAGTTGTTTTAAAATGGTTGTATTGTCTTGGGCCCTACACATTAAATAATGTTCTTGGAAGAACAACACCTAAGTAGGTAAGCAGTTATGAGTTCCTTTTCTTTTGTTGCCTTAAAAAAACTGAACTTACATAATTCTTCTAATATATAAATATGGAACTATGTTTGAATCAAGAAAAGCTCATGTTTTACTCAAGTGCATTGCATGTTAACAGTTTTTTCTCCAATTTTTTACTTGTAGTGAATTCGGTTCCAAAATCATCTTACTTAAGCCAATTATCAAAGTGTTGCCAAAACTCTTTGAGTCTCGAGAGAAGGCTGTTCGAGATGAAGCCAAACTAATTGCTGTGGAGATTTACAGATGGATTCGGGATGCTCTGCGACCCCCATTACAAAATATAAACTCTGTCCAGGTAAGACAAAAAGTTTTCTGTTTGCTTTTGCATAAGGTTCATATGAAAATATTTTCTTCCTATCGTTGTTGATAGTCTGTCCTTAAACATTATTTTTCATTCTTAAAGTTGAAATCAGTTATTCTGAGCATAGCTTACTTTCTCTCCAATTCTGTTGGGTGGCAGAACTTATTGTCTGTGTGAAGTACCTTCTTTCGGCTTTTTATTACAGTTGGTTTGATGCAAATTTATCCGAATTCATGAACTAATGAGAATGTCTTAAAAAGTGGGACTTATTGTTCTTTCTTAGTGCTTAGACATACATCTTCCTTATAGTAAATTCAAATAGATTTGACTTATGCTGTAAACTAAATACAATTTAAATACATATTTTTTTGGCTGACATGGTGGTTCACACTTGTAATCCCAGCACATTGGCAGACCGAGGCAGACAGATCACTTGAGCCCAGGAGTTCGAGACTGGCCTGGACAACATGGCAAACCCTATCTCTACAAATAATAAAAAAAAATTAGCCAGGCATGTTGGCACAACCTGTAGTCCCACCTGTTTGTGAAACTTAGGTGGGAACACCACCTGAACCTGGGGAGGTCAAGGCTGCAGTGAGCCAAAATTGAGCTACCGTACTCCAGCCTAGGCAACAGAGTTGAGACCCTGTCTCTCAATGAATGAATAAATGAATGAATCTTTTCTTGTTTGCCCTGGTGAGCCACATAAATAAGAAACTGGAAGCCAGGCAGGGTGGTTCACACCTGTAATCCCAGCATTTTGGGAGGCTGAGGCGGGAGGATCACCTGAGGTCAGGAGTTCAAGACCAGCCTGTTCAACATGGTGAAACCTCATCTCTATTAAAAATACAAAAATTAGCTAGATGTGGTAGCGCATCCCTTTAATCCCAGCAACTCGAGAGGCTGAGGCACAAGAATTGCTTGAACCCAGGAGGTGGAGGTTGCAGTGAGCCAAGATCATGCCACTGCACTCCAGCCTGGGTGACAGAGTAAGACTCTATCTCCAAAAAAAAAAAAGAAAGAAATTGGGTCCTGATATGTCAATAAATGTAAGTATTAGGTATGTTAACTAATGGTGGAGATGCAGATGTTATTTAAATATTATGTGATATTTGCAGTTGAAAGAACTAGAAGAAGAATGGGTCAAACTGCCAACAAGTGCTCCTAGACCTAGTCGATTTCTTCGTTCCCAACAAGAACTAGAAGCTAAATTGGAACAACAGCAGTCTGCTGGTGGAGATGCTGAAGGAGGTAAGCCAATTTTAAACGCTGGTTTCTGCAAAAATTAGCAAGAACTGGCACTGCCACAAGAATCTTGTGTTCATTAGGCATATTTTGCGGGACTGCCTTTAATAAAATATAAGTTGCATATAGCTTTAATAACTCTGCTCCCTTCTCTATTAAAATTTCATCAGGGTTGTGAAAGGACTGATAACTGATAAGTAAAATAATTCTAACCATTTTTAAGGTTTGTTTTGTTTTTCTCCTTGAAGGTGGTGATGATGGTGATGAGGTACCACAGATAGATGCTTATGAGCTTTTAGAAGCTGTAGAAATTCTTTCCAAACTTCCCAAGGATTTTTATGACAAAATTGTAAGTAATAGTTAAACTTCTTTCACTTATTTCTTTCAAAATAATTACTTGAAAAGAATTAGAGTACTCTGCTGAGTGCTTGCCTGGTGCACCCCTTTCCGCTCCGTATCTTCCCTAGCAAAGTGAGTTAGTTGCTTCTTCCTCTTTGCTCCTACACTGCTTTGTACATATATATACTATAGCACTCCAGATCTCCAGATTACTCCCCTTTCTCCATTTCTACTGCCGCTACTTTACCCCAAGGTTTCTTGATCTTAGCACTGTTAAACATTTTTTGTCAGTTGCCCTGTGCATTGTTTGATGTTTAGCAGCATCTCTGGCTTTTATCCACTAGATGTCAGTAATACTATGTCCCTAAGTCATGACAACCAAAAATGTCTTCAGACATTGCCAGATGTTCCCTAGGAGACAAAATCATCCCCAGTTGAGAAACACAGTCTTATCCCAACCACCACTGTAGTAGTGGGTTGTTGGTTATGTGATTGTTCTTTTCTGGTCCTTTTAATGTTGTCAGTGTAGAAATTCCTCTCCTGTAATTGTGCTACTGTGAGATGAGTGGGCTAGAAATGCTTTCTATTAATGTTTTCTGTTAGATATCTGCTTACTAACATTTGCCTAGAAAATGAGAATGAAACATTTATGGCATTCTGTTTGTTTATTATATTACTTTAGTTATAACATCTTATGAAAATACTTTTTAATATTAACAAAAATTTGTACATAAAAAATGTTCTGATTGCCTCCACAGTTTAATAATTTTTTAAAAATTATATATCTTTGAATTAGCAGGGTGCAAGAAATAGACTTTTATTCCACTCTCTTATTTTCTGTTACAAATGACTCATATCGTATCTTGCAGGAGGCAAAAAAATGGCAAGAGAGAAAAGAGGCCCTGGAGGCTGTAGAAGTACTAGTAAAAAACCCCAAACTGGAAGCTGGCGATTATGCAGATTTAGTAAAAGCATTAAAGAAGGTAAATATGAGCACTTTCACACTGGTATTGTAATAATGATCAGGCCTTTGAATTTCTCATCAGTCATCGTTTTAATTACATATACCTTGCCACATAAGGAACACTACTGCTGGTATTTGAATTACAGACATACCTTTTTTTTTTTTAAAAGATGAGGTTTCACCATATTGGTCAGGCTAGTCTCTAACTCCTGACCTCAGGTGATCCGCCCACCTCAGCCTCCCAAAGTGCTGGGATTATAGGCATGAGCCACCGCACCTGGCTCAGACATACATTTTTAAAGGATTGTTTTAAATTACTGTTGTGGGTTAGTTTCATATTCAATCTTTGTTTTTTGTTACTTTGACTTTAGGTATGCTATTTAATAGCTTCTGTAAACCTCTAGAAAAAGAGAGTCTTGCTGATGTAGAACTAAATATTCCAGTTTTATAATTCTATAGGATGTGCTATTTAAGTCAGCTCTATTTAATTGGACAAATATTAAACATGAGGATAGCAAATGATTACACACTACATTGTATCAGTTTGTAAAGTAAAGAGTAGGGGATATGTGGTCAGTTTTGAAGCAGGAAGTACTAAGTAAGAGATAAACATTTTTAGAAAATACTCTTGGTGTCGCTTAGGTCCAGGCAAGTTGAATGCTGCTGGTGGACATTTTTTATGTAATAACTTGTTATGAAGTCTGTAAGTACAGATCAAACACAGTGGGTATGATTATAATGCTAAGAACAAACTCTGAAAACATCTTGAATACAGCAAGGTGAAAACTTTGTTTTGTTTGCTTCCTCAGTCTGAAATTGCAGAGGATTAGAATGGTGAGAGGAGGAAGTTGATCTTTAATTATATGCACATCGAAGTATAGTGATTCTCATTACTCGTAGTAGTTATTTTCTGTTAAGCCACTGAGAACACTTAATTAGTGAATATTGAATCATTGCTTCTAAGAGAAATACAGTGTTAGGATTCTGCGACCCTTTGGTGACAACATTTCCATAAATCAATAAATATCTTTGTTTTATTCTGTTTGGAGATACCATATTTAATATATATTGTTGATTCATTCACATTGAACTCTTGGCCGACAGCACTATAACTCATGCTTGAACAAAGCTTTTCCTAACATGTATATTTTCTCCATAAGGCACTTCAGAGCCTTTTTGCATTTAGGAATATTAGATGGCATTTCATCACTACACTTAGGAGCCATTTTAAACAACGAAAGCACCAACAAAAAACACAAAAATGCAAAAACATGGCACTGAATAAACCATGAAAAAGACACTTGTTTATAGTGTAAGAGCCAAAGCAAGAAGGCAGAGTGTTATCTTGTCGACCTCACCTGGAAATGTGCACAATAGACCACACAAAATGTTCACAGCTTTGAACTTGTCGGTAAATGACCGGGAAAGTACCTTGAGTGTTGATTTTGGGATTATAAGTAGGTTTTAGCAAATATAGATTCATGAATAATGGGGATCAACTGTATATTCTAGTAGTTAACCCTCCTAGGCTTTCCTCCATTGGAACTTGGAGGCAGAGATAAGATTTGTGAAATCTTTGTTCAGTCGTCAATTTTCCATCTTGAAGAACCATACTTGTGTAAGATAAATTAAAAGAGAGTTACCCTGGGGGAAAGAGTTTTACTGACCTGGAGCCTGAGAGGAAAGAATGGGAAGGGGAATAGGAGAGGGCATCAAGTCAGATTCCAGTGGTGTATGAAGAAAGCTACAGATTCTCTGTCAGTTCTTCCAGCATGTGATTATTATTAGAAATCTTATTGCTCTGGCACTGAATTCTCAATGTGTCAAAGAAAAACTTTTCTTTTTCCTTATCATTAATATTATATGTTTTCTACATGTATTTTCTAAGGATATTAGCTTCTCACACAAAGACAGTTCTGTGATTTCCATTGGTACTGTGAATGTAAATATAATCTCTTGCTGTATTATATAAAGAGAGAGCATCATGGATTTTATATTTGAGTAGACCCTTTGAGCCATATAAAAATACTTATGTCCAAATTTCATCCCAGATTCATTGAACTAGAATTTGTTGGAATGGGCTCTGACATGTTTTTGACATCCATTTCTAGAATATATATTTAGATGCTAAATATAAAGTCTAGCATCGAAATCAAATCTGAGAGGCATTTTTGTAAGGAAAATAATCAGAACATTTATAAATGCCAATAGTAAAAAAATTAAAAATTAAATAACAATAGTGATTTCAATATAGAAATGAATGAAAAATTTTTTTCTCCATAGACTTATAGTAATGAGAGATTTTTTTTTCCTCGAAATGGAGTCTTGCTTTGTCACCTAGGCTGGAGTGCAATGGAGCGATCTCAGCTGACTGCAACCTCCGCCTCCCAGGTTCAAGCAGTTCTCTGCCTCAGCCTCCCGAGTAGCTGGGATTACAGGCGCCTGCCACCACACGCAGCTAATTTTTGTGTTTTTAGTAGAGATGGGGTTTCACCATGTTGGCCAGGCTGCTCTTGAAGTCCTGACTTCATGATCCACCTCCCTCGGCCTCCCAAAGTACCGGTATTACAGGCGTGAGCCACTGTGCCCGGCCCAGTAATGAGAGATTTAACAAAATGTTTATTAGGACCTTGATCTCATCCTCTTATAAGGAAAATAGACTAACCATAACACAAGTTTAGAAGGGAGAACATACTTTAGATAGTGGTTTCAATACAGAAATAAATGGAAAATATTTTTCTCCACCGACTTATAATAATTAGAGATTTAACAAAATGTTTATTAGGACCCTGATCTCATCCTCTCCTAAGGAAAGTGGACTTACCATAACAAGTTTAGAAGGAGAACATGCTTTTCTTAATAAAAGGAGCAAAAACTTTGGAGTCAAAATTGACCTAAGTTTGAATCACATAGTGTTACCATTTGCTAACTACCTGACCTTAAGCACATTAATCTCTAATTTTTAAAATCTGGCTGGGTGCAATAGCTCACACCTGTAATTCCAACACTTTGGAAGGCCGATGCAGGCTGATCACTTGAGTCCAGGAGTTTGAGACTAGCCTGGGCAACATGAAGAAAACCCTCTTTCTATGAAAAATAGAAATATTAGCAGATGTGGTAGCACTTGCCTTTAGTCCCAGCTACTTGAGAGGCTGAGGTGGGAGGATCACTTGAACCTGGGTGAGGGGGAGGTTGCATGCAATGACCTGAGATCAAGCCAGACTCTGTCTCAAAAAAAAAACAAAAAAAATATTTTGAAATCTGCACATTTTTTGTTGTTGTTTTTTGTTTTTGAGGCAGGGTCTTGCTCTGTCATCCATGGTGGAGCACAGTGGTGTGATCTCAGCTCACTTCAACCTTTGCCTCCCAGGTTCGAGCAATCCTCCTGCCTCAGCCTCCTAAGTACCTGGGACTACAGGCACATGCCACCATGCCTGGCTAATTTTTCTGTTTTTGGTAGAAACAGGGTTTTGCCATGTTGCCCAGGCTGGTCTTGAACTCCTGGGCTCAAGCAATCCTCCCTCCTCAGCCTCCTAAGGTCTTGAGATTGTAAGCGTGAACCACCACACCTTGCTGCAAATCCACAAAGTTGAAATAATAATAGTGCTACCTCATTGGGTTTGGGTGAAAATTAAACTTAAAAAGCATTATAAAGTGCCTACAAAATTGTGGTGCTTAATTTGTTTTTTTAATAAATGTTAGTTTCTTAATCCTTATTCTTCAGCACTTAGGGAGTACATATAAGTGCCAAGTAGAACTTGCAAGCTACAAGTTAGGATTTGTTTAATACAAAGAATCTAGAATAAAGCATTCTACTTATAGAACATCAGATTGTAGGGACAAGATAAAATTCAAAGTAGATTGGAGGCATTACTGCTACTGGGAAAAGAGTGAAAAAACAAGAGTTTGGGGGCATTTATAAATAAAGCAGCTTTCTTTTTTCTTTTTTTGTGATAAAGGCTTGCTTTGCCACCCAGGCTGGAGTGCAGTGGTGCGATCTTGGCTCACTGCAACCTCCACCTCCCAGGTTCAAGTGATCCTTTTGCCTCAGCCTCTCAACTAGCTGCGACTACAGGCATGCACCATCAGTTAATTTTTGTATAATAAAGCAGCTTTTTTGTTTGCGTGTTTAAGACGGAGTCTTGCTCTGTCGCCCAGCCTAGAGTGCAGTGGCATATCTTGGTTCACTGCCACCCCCACCTCCCTGGTTCAAGCAATTTTCCTGCACCAGCCTCCTGAGTAGCTGGCATTACAGGTGCATGTCGCCACGCCTGGCCACTTTTTTTGTATTTTTAGTAGAGACGGGATTTCACAATGTTGGCCAGACTGGTCTCTAACTCCTGACCTCAGGCAGTCAGCCCGTCTTGGCCTCCCGCAAAGTGCCAGGATTACAGGCATGAGCCACCATGCCTGGCTGTAAAGCAGCTTTTTAACACCAACTGATTGGGCAGTGTACCACAGTAAAATCTTACCAAGAAGGAACCCAGTCATAGTCACTATCTTGTTGAATTGACATAGATGCAGCTACTACCCATGAATTTAGATAAGTACTGGGCTTAGTGGGGTGTGTCATAGAAGGGCAGTAGTATAAACAGTGCTAGAGGAAAATCTACTCAGCCTTCAAATCCAAGCTTAACAATCATTAGATGACTGAAGTGACAGCCTCAAAGCCAGAAGCTCCCTCAGAAGAATGGTTGCAGTAGCATTCACAATTTAAAGTCCCCATGGACTTCCTGAAGGTATCTGCAGCAGTTTCTACTGGTGCTTCTTGGTTATGAATATTAGAGCTGTTGTCCTGTGGTATCTTTCAGAGATATATTATCTTTTCATTTTGTCCCAAAACAAAGTCAGGAGACCTCTGGCTTCTCTGCCATTGTCAGGGTCACTTCCTGCACAGTTGAACAGTGCTGACAGCCCAGACTGCCACTACTGGGTAATTCGATGTTGTGGTTTTATCTATGTTTTGTTAGCAGAACTTTAAGGTAGAAGACTAAACATAATGAAGGGAAGCTCCCAAATTCGATATAATGAAAGAATAATTTTTCCTTTCTTGTAGGAAATAAAATTGGGCATATATTAGCATGAGAGCTTTCAGAGCTGTTGTTGTTGTTGTTTTTTCTCTTCTTTTTTTGAGGCAGAGTCTTGCTCTTTCTCCCAGGCTAGAGTGCAATGGCACAATCTCAGCTCACTGTACCTCTGCCTCCCAGGTTCAAGTGATTCTTCTACCTCAGCCTCCCAAGTAGCTGGGATTACAGGCACCTGCCACCATGCCTGGCTAATTTTTGTGTTTTTAGTAGAGACAGGGTTTTTACCAAGTTGGTCGGGCTGGTCTCAAAGTCCTGACCTCAGGTGATCCACCCACCTCGGCCTCCCAAAGTGCTGAGATTACAGGCATGAGCCACTGCACCTGCCCTCTGAGTTTTTTGAGAATAAAATTTAAATACCCTTCTACAAGGCTGTGACTATTTTGTTTCCCTTTTTTTCCCCCTTTGTAGGTTGTTGGAAAGGACACCAATGTCATGTTGGTGGCTTTGGCAGCGAAATGTCTTACTGGCTTGGCTGTTGGGCTAAGGAAGAAATTTGGACAGTATGCAGGACATGTAAGTAACACTCCTTTTTAGAGACAGAACAACAAAGTTTATCAAAAATGGGAAACCTAGTTTGCTGTATGCTTTAAAACAACTCCTTGGCATAGATGTGTACATATTGTACAAAGTAAATTTCTCTCTGTTTCATTAATATTCAGCATAGATTCTTATAAATTTCAGTAGATGTCAGTTATAACAAAATTTATAGGCCTTATGTAGAAAGTCAGGCACTAGGCCTAATAAAGTACTTAGTTGAGTTGATTTATTTGCTAATTCCTTATTTACTTATTAGTATCTTGCTTTGTTCTTACAACATTATACACATAACAACAAGATAAAACTTGTAATCACCAGGACCAGAATGAAAATGAGAGTAGGAAAGGCAATTTAAAACTATGAATATAAAACTGTGAGGTTAATTTATAAAATGTGTTTTATAGTGTTTTCCTATTTTAATATATAATTTACTTATATATTTGAGACATTTTATGTAGGTTACAATGTTATGTATTTTATATAGGTGTTGTCTGTTTAACTTATTCAAAGAAAATCTGAATGGAGACATTTGTTGACTATACTATTTGTTTAAGTTTGTTTCCAATCAAATTTGGTAATAATTTTAATTAATTAAGATATTTTATTTAACTGGCGTCTGTCAGTGGCCTCTAAATCTCATCTGAATTACTAAGAATGGTTTGGCATCCTAAAAATTGACTGTATTGATCTTTAGAGTTTAGCTTGCTAGCCACTTTTATCATTTGATTCCCTAGGTTGACTTAGAAGTTTCCTAATAGTCCCTAGTCATGTGTCCATTTTATGTTATGAAGCTAATATCTAGCCTCACATGAGCTATGGTATTTGGAGCTTGCTTACTCATAGCATTAAAAATAATCTCAGAGAACTTAATTGAAGAAAAAGAAGACACTATCAAATAAAAATAAATTGTGACTGGCTTATTACTAGGGAAATAAAAATAAGAGTCTAAAAAACCCTTAGACATGTAAATCATAAATTGAAACAAATTTAAAACCAATATTTTTATAGCAATCAATATATAATATCTGTGTGTATATGCCATTGGTTTATTAACTAGCTTTCAGTCAAGTTTGTGTTACTTAGTAGGATATTTTACACTTTTTTATTGGGAATAATTTTTCAAGATAGAGAACAATTTTTTTTTCCTAAACCACTTAAATATCAGTCCAGAGAATAATTTTTTTTTTTTTTTTTTTTTTTTGAGATAGGGACTCACTTTGTCACCCAGGCTGGAGTGCAGTGGCACCATCTCTGCTCACTGCAGCCTTAACCTCCTAGGCTCAGGTGATCCTCCCACCTCAGTCCCCTGAGTAGCTGGGACTTCAGGCACATCCCACCACACTTGACTATTCTTTGCATTTTTGGTAGAGATGGGGATTTTGCCATCTTGCCTAGGCTGATCTTGAACTCCTGGGCTCAAGCCATCTGCCTGCCTTAGCCTCCCAAAGTGCTAGGATTACAGGCTTGTGCCACCACACCTAGCCTAAAATCCATTTTAATTTACCAAATTATGGTTGGATGATTACCTGGCTTTCCAATTTGAGTTCTGATTCTGGCTTTGTTTCACTTTGTTGTGCTGGTTAAAGAATGTCTCCATTAGGCCGGCATGGTGGCTCACTTCTGTAATCCCAGTACTTTGGGAGGCCGAGGCGGGCAGATCACGAGGTCAGGAGATCGAGACCATCCTGGGTAACATGGTGAAACCCTGTCTCTACTAAAAATACAAAAAATTAACTGGGCGTGGTGGCACATGCCTGTAATCCTAGCTACTGGGGAAGCTGAGGCAGGAGAATCGCTTGAACACTGCAGGCAGAGGTTGCAGTGAGCTGAGATAGCGTCACTGCACTCCAGTCTGGGCGACAGATGAGACTCCATCTCAAAAAAAAAAAAGAAGTCTCCATTGTTTTTATAGTTTGAGGTCTCTCCCACCTTAATACTGTAATATACACAATGTTTGGTATCAAGCATGTTAGTGACTTGACTTTATTGTCTTTCAATGTTTACAAACTATCTTTTTGGCAATATTTATAAAAGTGAACTTTAGCTTGATAGACATTAAAATATCTTGATTTTCAGTTTATAACTTTCTAGTATTAAAAAGTCTTATATTTTTCCATGGGAACCATAGTCCTTGGTCTATACCAAGTAGTCTGTAACCACTTCTGTGAAATCTTGAAAACAATTTTTTCTTTTTTTTTTTTGGATGCTGTTGAGCTTTGCTGTGTCTTTTGGACCTTAGAAATTTTATTCCCCAGCCTGGGCAACACAGAGAAACCCCTGTCTGCTCAACAAAGAATAAAATAAAAAATTACATTTACAGGGAAGTGGCTAAGAAATTAAGAATTAAAAAATCAGAAGGTGTGGTGGCATGTACCTGTAGTCCTACCTACTCAGGAGGCTGAGATGAGAGGATTACTTGAGCCCAGGAGGTTGAGGCTTCAGTGAGCCATGTTCACGCCTTTGAACTCCCACCTGGGTGACAGAGCAAGACCCTGTAAGGTGCAGAGGCAGCAAATAGGTTGAGAAGCACTGCCATAGTGGGAGAGAATGAGAATTCTTCATTCAAAGATTCTGTGTCCTTCAAGAAAGGAAACGACTTTTTATTCCACTTAAATATTTGCTTTATTGGTTTGTTTGGGTGGAGACAAGGTGATTTCTTTAGGCAGCAACTTTATGAGATAAAATTTACCCTCTTAAATTCATTTTAGAATATTCACAATGTTAGGTAACCATCAGCACTATCTAATTCCAGAACACTTTCATCACCCCAAAAAGAAACCCCTTGCCCATTAACAGTCACTCCCCATGCTGCTCCCTGCCCTTGACTCTGGCAACCACTAATCTACTTTTTTGTCTCAAAGGTTTTGACATTTCATGTCAATGGAGTCATCATACAATACATGGTCTTTGTGACTGCTTTTTTTTTTTCTTTTTTTGAGATGGAGTCTCGCTCTTGTTGCCCAGGCTGGAGTGCAATGGCGTGATCTCGGCTCACTGCAACCTCTGCCTTCCAGGTTCAAGCAATTCATCTGCCTCAGCCTCCTGAGTAGCTGGGATTACAGGTGCCTGCCACCATGTCCAGCTAATTTTTTTTTTGTAGTTTTCCTAGAGATGGGGTTTCACCATGTTGGCCAGGCTGGTCTCGAACTCCTGACCTCAGGCAATCCACCCACCTCGGCCTCCCAAAGTGATGGGATTACAGGCGTGAGCCACCTTGCCTGGCCAACTGCTTTTTTAAAAAAAAAAGACAGAGTTTTGCTGTGTTGCCCAGGCTGCAGTACAGTGGGGCAATCACAGCTCACTGCAGCTTTGACCTCCTGGCCTCAAGTGTTCCTCCCACGTCAGCCTCTCAAGTAGCTGGGACCACAGGCACACATCACCACACCTGGCTAATTTTGTTTGTTTGTTTTAGTAGAGACAGGGTCTCACTCTGTTGCTCAGGCTGGTCTTGAACTCCTGGCCTCAAGCCACCTGCCTCAGCATCCCAAAGTGCTGGGATTTCAGGTATGAGTCTGTGCCCAGCTTGTGACTGGCTTTTTTTTTTTTTTTTTTTTTTTACTTAGCGTACTATTTTTAAGGTTCAGCCATGTACTAGCATATTCCTTTTTGTACATCATTCCTTTTTGTTGCTGAATAATGTTCTAGCCATTCACTTTTACAGGTTGTGCCAACCATTTTGGAGAAATTCAAAGAGAAGAAACCTCAAGTGGTACAAGCCCTGCAGGAGGCAATTGATGCAATCTTCCTTACTGTAAGTTGACAGCATGAGTTTGTAGTTATCTGAAATAAATTTTGTCAATATAATATTTTGATTGTTCTTTACAATTGAGAAAAGCTCATTAACCACATTTTCTTTCCAAAGACCACACTACAGAACATCAGTGAGGATGTTTTAGCAGTAATGGATAATAAAAATCCGACCATCAAGCAGCAGACATCTCTTTTTATTGCAAGAAGTTTCCGCCACTGCACTGCTTCTACCCTGCCAAAGAGCTTGCTAAAGCCCTTTTGTGCTGCACTACTTAAGGTATAGACTCTCTTTGAAATTGGGAGAATATTTTATACCTAGGCAAGATTTTTTCCTGCTAATTATGTACAGTAACTACTTGACTTTCAGACTGTAGAGTTTATGACCTTTTAATCATAGAGGAGCAGACCCTTTGCAGCTTGGAAAATGAATCCAAATTCTCTTAACTATGTTCCTCTTCTTGAAAGAAAGCACAAGTTAGTGTTAAGATTCCATTAACTGTTAAACATTTTGTTTCTTACTTGGCCCATATACTCGTGTTCAGCTGGATCTGGTTAAGCATAGACATCAAATGTGAAGTATTTGAAGATCATTTGGGAGTGAGTCATTTTAGATAGAGGGTAAGAGGAAAAGGAAGCACTTATTTGCTAAATGGAATACCAAGGGTTTCCTTAACCCAGATAATTTTTTTTTTTTTTTTTTTGGGAGATAGAGTCTAGCTCTGTCACCCAGGCTGGAGTGCAGTGGCACAATCTTAGCTCACTGCAACCTCCACCTCCCAGGCTCAAGCAATTCTTCTACCTCAGCCTCCTGAGTAGCTGGGATTACAGGCTCTTGCCACCATGCCCGGCTAGTTTTTGTATTTTAGTAGAGACTGGCTTTCACCATGTTGGCAAGGCTGGTCTTGAACTCCTGACCTCAGCCTCAGCCTCAGCCTCCCAAAGTGCTGGGATTACAGGCATGAGTCACTGTGCCAGGCCCAGAAAGAATTTTTGAAAGAGTAACTGTCAATTGGCATAAGGAAAAACTACACTTAGCTTCAGTAAATTGTAACAAGCAAATTCTTTATGCAGCAACCATCAATCTGAACTAAAGCAAGTAGTGCCAATTAAATAAATAAATAAATAAATAATAAAACAAACAATAAATAAAGTAATACCTAAAATACCTTACATTAATATCATTTTGCTTACTTCTGGGTTATAGCACATCAATGATTCTGCTCCTGAAGTCAGAGATGCCGCATTCGAAGCATTGGGTGCTGCTTTGAAAGTGGTTGGTGAGAAAGCAGTAAACCCATTCTTAGCTGATGTAGACAAACTCAAGCTTGATAAGGTAGGTTAGTTAGTAATGGATTGTATTGAAATTGAACAACAGTCCTGTCTCTTTGCATCATGGCTTTGTCTCTTGGCAATCAGAGAGTACTGGATTTCTTTTGATCAGAATTTCTTGATTTTTTTAAAAATTGCCATTCATAGAAGGAAAGAAATGCATAATTGAAACAAGTTTTGGAGGATGCTCTCTAGTACTTTGGTCTTAATTTTGCCTGTTCTGTTTTATTAAGAAAAAAAAATACTGACTTCACCTCAGGAAATGTATTTCATTCTCCACTGGTGGCTCAGACCTAGAGTTTGAAAACATAGCTTCTGAAATTTAAGTTTCATTCTAGGCTATGATGGTGATAATAGTAGAAATATCTTTCAAATTATAAGCAAAAAATGCTGAGTGACCAATCTGTAGAGAAGGCAGAAGCAGTTCTGTGAGATAAATTTATTTCTAAAATCCAGAAAATTACCTTTCTATATGTGAAGGCTTCTGTTAAAAAATATGCTCATTTTAAGTTTATTATATTTCTAACTTGTAAAGAAGTAAAATGTAAGATTAATATCTTACATATGCCTATCTACTGCCAAGAAAGTGTGGATAATTTATCTTTGTTGAGAAGGAAATGTTTTCTCTGATTTTTTTTTTTTTTTTTTTTTTTTTGGCAACGGAGTCTTACTCTGTTGCCCAGGCTGGAGTGCAGTGGCACAATCTCAGCTCACTGCAGCCTCTGCCTCCTGGGTTCAAACGATTCTTGTGCCTCAGCCTCCCGAGTAGCTGGGATATAGGCATCCACCACCATGCCCAGCTAATTTTTTTGTATTTTTAGTAGAGGTGGGGTTTTACCAGGTAGGCCAGGCTGGTCTCAAACCTCTGACCTCAAGTGATCCACCCATCTTGGCCTCCCAAAGTGTTGGGATTACAGGTATGAACCACCTCGCCCGGCCATTTCTCTGAATTTGTATGTGTGGTTGTGGTTTAGAAATATAATAATGTAGTGGTTGTGTTTTTCAAAGTTAAGCTTAATGATGTTCATCTCACTTTCATTCTGCAGATAAAAGAATGTTCAGAAAAGGTAGAACTGATACATGGTAAGAAATCCGGACTAGCTGCTGATAAGAAGGAATTCAAACCTGTGCCTGGAAGGAATGCTGCTTCAGGAGCTGCAGGAGATAAGGACACAAAGGACATTTCCGCACCCAAACCAGGACCTCTAAAAAAGGCACCTGCTGCTAAGGTTAATAGATGATTTAAAAATAGAATTTAGTAAGGAAGGGTCCAAGTCTCAGGTTCATGGCTGTTCCTCTAAAATTATTTCGTTTGAGAAATGAATTCATTGGCCACATTGAAAATACAGCAGAAAATCTGTTAATGAAGATAGGATATTCCAGCAATAAATTTGGCTATTTGAAGAATTTGATAGAGATAAAAATGGTAGCAAAGGTATGGAGGTGTGTTTTGTCAATTTAACATAAAATTTACTATCTTAGCTATTTCTGATGTGCAGTTCAGTAATACTAAATGTGTTTATAATGTTGCACAATGTCACCACCATCCATCTCCGTAATGCTTTTCGTGTTTTAACACTGAGACTCTATTATCGTTTAAATTACCTCGCATTCTCACCCTCTCCCATCCCCTTCTTTCTGCTTCTATGAATTTGACTACTTTGTTTTTATTTTTTATATTTTTTTAGAGATAGGGTCTTGCTCTGTTGTCCAAGCTGGAGGGCAGTGGTGTGATTATAGCCCACTGCAACTTGGAACTCCCAGGATCAAGTGGTCCTCCCCATTCAGCCTCCCAAGTAGCTAGAACTACAGGGACTTGCCACCATACCCAGCTAATTTTTAAAAAATTTTTTATGGAGACAGGGCCTCGCTGTGTTGTCCAAACTAGTCTTGAACTCCTGGCCACAGGTGATCCTCCTGCCTTGGTGTCCCAAAGTACTGGATATAGACTCAGAAGTGGAATTGTTGGATCATATGATAATTCTATGTTTAGTTTTTTAAGGAGCCACCACGCTGTTTTTTTATAATACCTGTACACCATTTTACGTTTCTACCAATAGTGCACAAGGGTTCTAATTTCTTTATATCCTTGCTAATAACTCCACATCCTTGCTACTGAATGTGAGGTGCTGTTGTAGTTTTGATTTGCATTTCCTGGATGATTAGTGTTGTTGAGCATTTTTTGTTTTTAATTTTAATTTTAATTTTGATTTTTGAGACAAGGTCTCGCTATGTCTCCCAGACTGGAGTGCAGTGGTGCAATCATAGCTCACTGAAACCTCGAACTCCTAGGCTCAAGTAATCCTCCCAAACTGCTGAGGTTACAGGTATGAGCCACTGAACCTGGCCTTGAGCATATTTTCATGTGCAAGTGGCAGTCTGTAGATCTTCTTTAGAAAAATATCTACTCAAGTCCTTCGCCCATTTTTGAATTGGGTTGTTTTGAGACAAGGTCTCACTCTGTTGCCCTGGCTGGAGTGCAATGGCACAATGAGCTTACCTCCCAGGCTCAAGCAATCCACCTACCCCAGCCTTTCAAGTAGCTGGGACCACAGGCATGTGCCACCACACACAGCTGATTTTTAATTTTTAAATTTTTTTTATAGAGACGGGTTTCGCTGTGTTGCCCAGGCTGGTCTCAAACTCCTAGGCTCAAAGAATCCTCCCGCCTCAGCCTCCCAAACTTTTGGGATTACAAACTTGAGCCACCACACCCAGCCTCGTGATGCTTTTGCCCTCTGTTTTGTTCTAAAGATTTTATAGTTTTAGGTCTTATATTTATGTCTTTGACTTAATTGTTATATACGGTATCCAACTTCATTCTTTTTGCATGTGGATATTCAGTTTTCCCAGCACCATTTATTGAATAGACTCCTTTCCCCATTGAACAGTCTTGGTACCCTTGTCAAAAATCAGTTTACTGCATATGCAAGGGAAGACGTTTTTTGTTGTTTTTTTTTCCCGAGGCGGAGTCTTGCTCTGTTGCCCAGGCTGGAGTGCAGCGGCATGATCTTGGCTCACTGCAGCCTCCGAATCCTGGGTTCAAGAGATTCTTTTGTCTCAGCCTCCCAAGTAGCTGGGATTACAGGCACCCACCACTATGCCCAGCTAATTTTTTTTTTTTTTTGAGACAGAGTTTCGCTCTTGTTGCTCAGGCTGGAGTGGAATGGCATGGTCTCGGCTCACCACAACCTCCACCTCCCATGTTCAAGTGATCCTCCTCCCTCAGCCTCCCAAGTACCTGAGATTACAGGCATGAGCCACCATACCCGGCTGATTTTGTATTTTTAGTAGAGATGGGGTTTCTCCGTGTTGGTCAGGCTGGTCTTGAACTCCCGACCTCAGGTGATCTGCCTGCCTTGGCCTCCCAAAGTGCTGAGATTACAGGTGTGAGCCACCATGCCCAGCCAATTTTTTTCTATTTTTAGTAGAGATGGGGTTTTGCCATGTTAGCCAGGCTGGTCTTGAACTCCTGACCTCAGTTGATCTGCCCGCCTCAGCCTCCCAAAGTGCTGGAATTACAGACATGAGCCATCACGCCTGACTGAGAGGAGTATATTTTAAAGGATCAGAAAGTATCATTAAATAATGAAATAAAATGTGGCAACACACTTAACATTAATAACTAGTAATACCAACTTGGTCATTTTACTAATAATGCTGATGGATCACATCACTGAGTCTCCAAGCCAGTCCAGGTCTTTCACCTTTGTACAGTGTAGAGTGGGGCAAATGCCCAGTGGCATTCATGGTATCCTTTTAATGAACCCATATCCTGTAGATTCTCTTAAGTGTGAGAGTTATCTGCTGCAGATGCAAAAAGTTTAACTCTCCTTCCCCATGCCAGCCCCATCTTGAACCACTTAGAATGGATTTAGGGGAAGAGAACTGACATTTAGTGAGCATCATCTTGTGAAGCACTTTGCCTTTATAATGTCATTTAATCATTATAACAACTCTTGAGGTAGGTGTTCATTGTCCTTGTTTTTCCAAAAAATGAAACTAAGACTCAGTGTGTTTGTGTCGTACACATGCTCTGATATTTTTATTGTTCATTTGTTTGTTTGCTGTCTCCCCACATCATATTGTAAGCTTTTAAAGGATAGAGATCTTGTCACTGCTTGATCCTCTATGCATAGAATAGTTTCTGGCATATAGTAGGGACTGGGCAAATGTTTGTGGAATACATAGAGTGGCAGAACTGGTATTTATCCGAAGTATCTAGTTACAGACTCTGTACTTTTTTTCATGTTATGCTCTCTCCTCAACATTCTAGAACAGGAAATCGGCAGCTATTTTCTCCTTTCTCACTGGTTCCTGTTTCTCTGGATGGTGACCTGGACCCAAAACTTTAAAAGATGTGTCCAGATTTTCTTGTTGTAACCCATTTTCCTCTTACCTCTTTAAACACTTCCATGTTCATGCTGGCTGACCTTCTCTTATGAGAAATTCTCTTAAAAATTAAAATGGTGGGAGCAACCTCCTTCTATTCCCATTTTGAAAAGATAAGTAGGACAATATCAACACCTAAGCGACTGAGCCAGCTAGCATGTAGAATAATAAATCTGTCTTGTTTTTTTGTTTGTTTGTTTTTTGTGTTTTTTGAGGGGAGGGAGATGGAGTCTCCCTTTGTTGCCCAAGCTCAAGTGCGGTGGCACGATTTCAGCTCACTGCAAACTCTGCCTCCGGGTTTCAAGTGATTCTCTTGCTTCAGCCTCCCAAGTACCTGGAATTATAGGTGCCTGCCACCACGCCTGCCTAATTTTTGTATTTTTGGTAGAGACGAGGTTTCACCAGGCTGGTCTCGAGCTCCGGACCTCAATTGATCTGCCTGCCGCGGACTCTCAAAGTACTGGTATTAACAGGCATAAGCCACCATCCCCAGCCTCAATAAATCTGTCAATTAATAAATAAAAATTTATGTCTGTTGGCTGGGCATGGTGGCTCACACCTATAATCCCAGCACTTTGGGAGGCTGTGGCGGGCAGATCACAAGGTCAAGAGATCGAGACCATCCTGGCCAACATGGTGAAACCCCACCTCTACTAAAAATATAAAAATCAGCTGGGCATAGTGGTATGTGCCTGTAGTCCCAGCTACTCGGGAGGCTGAGGTAGGAGAATTACTTGAACCTGGGAGATGGAGGTTGCAGTGAGCCGAGATCATGCCACTGCACTCCAGCCTGGTGACAGAGTGAGACTTTTTCTCAAAAAAAAAAAATTTATGTCTGTTAACAACAACAACAAAAAGAATAGTAGGAGATTTCTTATTTGAAGTATCTCTCTTTGTAGTGAATGCTATTATAGAGAAGGATGCAGAAGAAGTATTCTAGTTAACCAAAGAGTACAGAATTTTCCATTTTTAGGGTTAGAATGCAAATCCCTTTATGGGGTTATTACTATGAACCAGCAAAACCATACTGTCGACATGACATGGCAAGCATTACAGGTTTCCATTTAGTTTAAATACTAGCATCTTCAGTTTTGCTAACTACAACTTAAAATATTAGAATATATTCAAGATAACATTGGTTTCAGAACAGGTCTGGATGTTGAAGACTAATTTGGTCCTCTGTCATTGTATCTTTTCTTTTTAGGTTTCGGGCATTTCATAACAAATATCCAAAATAGGTAGAAGGAACAATGTGAATGATGATGTATGTTGCCATAATATAGTTATTACCATTTACTGGGTACCTTGTGATATACTATTTTCTTGTGACTTTTTCCCCCCCGTACATATTCTGCTTTTGTATCTTGGGACTTTTAAAAACTGGAGTGGAATGAATTTCTTTATTTATTTTGAGACAGGGTCTCACTCTGTCACGCAGGCCAGAGTCCGTACGGTGGCACACACGATCATGGCTCACTGCAGCCTCAACCCTGGGCTCAAGCAGCCCTCCCACCTCAGCCTCCCAAGTAGCTGAGACTATAGTCATACACCAACACATCTGGCTAATTTTTTCATATTTTTTATAGAGATGGAGTTTTGCCATACTGCCCAGGCTGGTCTCAAACTCCTGGGCTCAAAGGATCCTCAGCCTCCCAGAGTGCTGGGATTACAAGTGTGAACTACCACACTCAGCTACATGGGAAGCTGAGGTGAGAGAATTGCTTAATTCCAGGAGGTCGAGGCTACAGTGAGCTGTGATCAGGCCACTGCACTCCAGCTTGGATGACAGAGCAAAACCCTGTCTCAAAAAAACAAACAAAAAAAACAAATAAATGTAAAAAAAATAAAAGGCATCAAGATGGCATTCTCAAATAAATTTATAAATGTAGTATAATTTCAGGCCATGACTTTTGTTTCATTTATCTCATTAATTCTGAATTTGAGTTTTTAATATGAGGTCTACAGATTACCCCATGGGTGGTCTTCAGGGGTTTTGTCTGACTTTGAAACTGCTAAATTTTGTAGGTACAAAAATGTTTATTTTAAGCTAATCCCTCATTTTAATCAATTTTTAAGGGAGTGTGTGACTCAATAAAAGTTTAAAAACTGTTTTAAGCTGGTGCAGTGATTCTTGGTTGTAATCCTAGCAGTTTGGGAGGCCAAGGTGAGAGGATCACTTGAGGCCAGGAATTCAAGGCTAGCCTGGGTAACATGGTAAAACCCTGTCTCTACCAAAAAAACCATTTTTTTAATTAGCCAGGCATTGTATACATGCCTGTGGTCCCAGCTACACAGTAGGCTAAGGCAGAAAGGAAGATGCCTTGAGCCCAGCAGGTCGAGCCTGTAGTGAGCCATGCTTATGCAACTGCATTCTAGTCTCAACAACAAAATGAGAAACTGTCTCCAAAAAAAAAAAAAAAACCTCCACTATTTTAAATCCTTAAGTGGTTTAATTTTCATTTTTTAAATTGTTTTTAGGCTGGTGGGGCACCAAAGAAGGGGAAACCAGCTGCACCAGGAGGCACAGGGAGCACTGGAACCAAGAACAAGAAAGGACTGGAGACCAAAGAAATAGTGGAGCCTGAGCTCTCGGTCAGTATTACACACTGAGCCTGGAACTCGTGAACCATGCAAAGTGAGACCTATGAGAAGACTGGAGTTCTTTGCTGGATTCTACAACATATAGTTAATTGATATCTTTTAGCTTATTGAAACTGCCTTGGAGAGTCTCCTTTGTTGTAGTATAATAGAATCCTTAGAAACTATCACATACCTATGGGAGTATTCTTTTAGTTTTGGCTGGATTATGTTTACATTCTTGTCATCTATTCCCTTAAGCAATTCATAATTCTAATGTGTTTGTATTTTACAGATAGAAGTATGTGAAGAAAAAGCTTCAGCTGTCCTTCCCCCTACCTGTATACAGCTTCTTGACAGCAGCAACTGGAAAGAAAGGCTGGCTTGTATGGAAGAGTTCCAGAAGGTAGTGCATAGGAATGAATTGAGTGTGAAAGAAAATTAGATTTTATGGAAGCAGTGAAATTGACGAATGAAGGATTTGGCCTAATTGCTGTGTTTTATAACCAGTGAACACATTTCATGGCATTAAAGATAAGGTGGGACTTTTTATTTCTTGTAGTAGTTGTGTGGTGTTTGCTATCTTTAAACATCAGTATTCTATGGCCTCTAAAAGCTCATGATTTAATACTTAGGAAAATTAGATTCTTATTCTGAATTATAAGACTTAGATTATTATTATTATTTTGAGAAGGAACCTCACTCTGTCACCCAGGTTGGAGTGCAGTGGCGCAATATCGGCTCACTGCAACCTCCGCCTCCCAGGTTAAAGCGATTCTCCTGCCTCAGCCTCCCGAGTAGCTGGGATTACAGGCACTGCCACCATGCCTGGCTAATTTTTTGTATTTTTAGTAGAGGCAAGGTTTCACCATGTTCACGAGGATGGTCTTGATCTCCTGATCTCATGATCTACCCGCCTCGGCCTCCCAAAGTGCTGGGATTACAGGCATGAGCCACCATGCCCAGCCAGATTAATTTTTTAATTATGGTACTTGCTCATAAACTTCCTAGGAAAATAGGTCTCTCTACTTAAACCACGCTTCATCCAGTTCTTTTTTTTCCCTGTTTATCATTATGGTTCCTTGGTAGAATGAACATTATCCATTGGTATGAAAACCTCTCAAAAACCAGTATTGAAAAGGAGCATGGCAGTTCATTTTGGCAAATACCGGGTAATTCTAATGAGGAAGGGTAAGGAGAAACTGCAAGAGCACTGGAACTTAAGGCAGAAGCCTTCCAGTCCTGCATCTGCTGCTCATTGGGTTTAGATCTGAGTTTGTGCATCTTTGATATTTAATACTTTAGAACTTCGAATCTATTCTGCTTTGATTTCTTTAGGAAAATCAAGTAAGAGAAAATATGTATAAGCAGTTTCTGCCATACACTAGCAAATGAAAACTATTATTTTGCATAGAGCAAACTATTTGTGAATTTCTGAAATGTGAGATAGTTTCATTGATACTAATTTAACAGCCATATACCAAGCCATACATAAGAAATAAAGCATTATAGACATAAACACACAAAGAAATAAAGCAACAGCAGAAACTGTATAAGCTCACTCAGTAACTCTCCTCAGTTCTATTCCACTCCTTCCTTCAGAGGTAACTGCTTACTTGACTTTGGTATTTACTCTTCCTTTGGAACTAACCTTTAACGCTCATATTTTCTTATTTTACTTCAAGGCTGTTGAGCTAATGGACCGAACTGAAATGCCATGCCAGGCATTAGTGAGGATGCTAGCCAAGAAACCTGGATGGAAAGAAACTAATTTTCAGGTATTTTAAAATGTGAGATTTAATGTCTTTTATTGAAGTAATTTACGTTACATCATCCTGTGGAGTAATACAGCGGTATAGTTTTGGTAATGATTTTTAATGAACAATGGAGTGTGTACTTTTTTTTTTTAAGAGACAGGGTTTCACCATGTTGGTCAGGCTGCTCTCAAACTCCTGATCTCAGGTGATCCGCCTGCCTCAGCCTCCCAAAGTGCTGGGATTACAGGCGTGAGCCACCGCGCCCGGCGAGTGTGTACATTTTGATTGAACACATAACTACAGTTGACTCTTGAACAATGTGGAGATTAGCGGCACTATCCCTTGTGCAGTTGAAACTTCACATATAACTCTGGACTCCCCAAGAACTTAACTACTAATAGCCTACTGTTGCCAGAAACCTTACTGATAGCATTGTCAATTAACACATATTTTGTATGTTATATGTATTGTATGTTCTTTTTTCCTTTTTTTCTTTTATTACATTGTAATATATAATTTATTGTATATTCTTGCAATAAAGTAAGCTAGAGAAAAAATGTGATTAAGAAAATCCTAAGGAAGACAAAACATTTACGACTTATTAAGTGGCAATGGATCATCATAAAGGTCTTCAGTTCTCATCATCTTCATGTTGAATAGGCTGAGAAGGAGAAAGAGTAAGAGAAAGGGTTTGTCTTGGTGTTTCAGGAGTAGCAGAGGCAGAAGACAATCCATGCATAAGTGGATCTTTGCAGTTCAAATCCAAGTTGTTTAAGGATCAGCTGTATAACTTTATATAATTAGGGATTTATATATCTATAAATATGTAAATGTATATACGTGTACATATAATTTGTATAATTTAGATATATGTATTTTTTCTTCTCATTTTTAGGCCTAAATGGCTTCTAGTCTAATCTTTACATATTCAAGGGAGAAATAAACAGTGAGATAGTTTTTTATTTGATGAAATAAAAAATAAGTGCAGTCCTTAAATTGCCAATGAAAATTTACCACATAATCGATTTTATACCCTCATTAACTAATAATAGAGCTGAAATTCAGCAGTACCAAGTTTTTAGTCTAAGCAGTAGGTATAGGAAGGAAAATGAGAAAAGGTTTCCCTCTCTTTTTCTAGATGTATATAAAATAGACCTTGGCCAGGCGCAGTGGCTCATGCCTGTAATTCCAGCACTTAGGGAGCCCGAGCTGGGTGGATCACCTGAGGTCAGGAGATCAAGACCATTCTGGCCAACATAGTGAAACCCTGTCTCTACTAAAAATACAAAAATTAGCCAGGTGTGGTGGTAGGTGCCTGTAATCCCAGCTACTCGGGAGGCTGAGGCAGGAGAATCGCTTGAACCCGGGAGGTGGAGGTTTCAGTGAGCTAAGATTGTGCCACTGCACTCCAGCCTGGGTGACAGAGTGAGACTCCGTCTCAAAAAAAAAAATAGGCCTCATGCTAAACAAACTTGAAATGTGTCAGGTTTATTTTTGGCATCTTGCTAGTCTCTTTTTGGTTTCTTTTCTGCTGCCACCTCTTGTTTTCCCTCTAGGATGTTTAGCTCCCTCATACACTGTGTTTCCCTTAGATTGTGTTACATAGCACCTTATCTGTATAGGCCAACTCTAGAAAGTTGAAATATTCTAAAAGATTCTTGAGATGCCTCCCCACTGCCCTTTCCTTTCCTTTTTCCTTTCCTTTCCTTTTTCCTTTTTCCTTTCCTTTTTTCTTTTCTTTTTTGAGAAAGGGTTTCACTCTGCTGTCCAGGCTGGAGTATGGTGGTGCAAACATGGCTCACTGCAGCGTTGACATCCCTGGCTTGGCCGGGTGCGGTGGCTCATGCCTATAATCCCAGCACTTTGGGAAGCTGAGGCAAGTGAATCACTTGAAGCCAAGAGTTCAAGGCCAGCCTGGCCAACATGGTGAAACCCTGTCTCTACTAAAAATACAAAATTAGCTGGGCATGGTAGCACAAACCTGCTACTCAAGAGACTCAGGCAGGAGAATCACTTGAACCTGGGAGGCGGAGGTTGCAGTGAGCCAAGATCACATCATTTGCACTCAAGCCTGGGTGACAGAGAGAGACTCTGTCTCAAAACAAAACAAAACAAACAAACAAAAAACCTTGCAGACATCCCAAACTCAAAAGATCCTCCCACTTCAGTCTCCCATGTAGTTGGGACTGCAGGCATGCATCACTACACCTTGCTAATTTTTTTCTGTAATTCATAGACTCTCTCCTTGGTTAACTTAATGACAAGCTAACAACTAGACAGATTTTCATAAATGCCTTGAACCAATGTAATACGTCTCCCACCCTCTACCAAGGGGTATGTGTGTATGTGTGTGTTGGGACATGCCAGAGATACTCAGGCACTTTATTGCTTTACCTTAGACTTTTTAAGCAAGGTCTGAAGGTCAGTCAGAGATCTGAGATTAGGGCCATTTTCAGTCTTTCTTGAGCATACACGCAGCCTTGAACATGCACACAACCTCCTAGATTGTCAGAGTCCTCTGTGGACATCTTATTCCCTAGATCGTTTTATGTTTTTGACTAAGCTGGTTTGCCCCAACTGGTATTGTGGCCTTACACAGCTCTGATGTTCGATGTTAAACAGTTGCCACTCGTTGTTTTCAGCAAAATCCCTGAGGATAGGGCTTTCCCACTGAGCTAGCCAGAGTCCCATCAAATAACAGGCTCTTCTAATGGAACTTTTCTAGGAGGCTGTCAGATAAGATAGTACTTTGGGTAAAAACTTTCTGAGGAGGTCCACACATAAACTGTCCCCCCACCTGCCAGTGGCTGCAGAGCTCTAGGTTTTCACAGTTGCCATGTTTATAAGACTTCAAGTTTTGAAGGCTACTATGGAGCTGGAAGAAAAGGAACAAAGCAAGTTAAATCACCAGAAAACTCACTCTTCTTACTGAAATTCAGCAGCTTTTTAAAAAATGGTTCTTGTATTGTTACAAACCTTTTCAAAATTTTCAGAATTGTGAAATAAGTTGATTTTGATTGTTTTTGCCAGTGTTCTACATTGCTTTTAAAGAAAATCAGTTTTTCAGAGGTATTGACTCCACAATTGTGAAGTCCTACCCAAGAACATTTCTTTGGTTTGTTTTTTCATTTGGGGTTTTGAAAAAATTTTTTTTAATTTTTATTTTTTTCACATGCCTGCTATGTCAAATTTTGGGGGTTTTTTCAGACAAGGTCTTACTCTGTTGCCTAGACTAGAGTACAGTGGTGTGAACATGTCTCACTGCAGCCTCAGCCTCCTGGGTTCAAGTGATCCTCCCACTTCACCCTCCCAAGTAGCCGGGACTACAGGTGAGGGCCACGACACCCAGCTAATTTTTGTACTTGTAGAACTGGGGTCCCTCCATATTGATGAGGCTGGTCTTGAACTCCTGGACTCAAGCAGTTCTCTTGCCTCAACCTCCCAAAGTGCTAGGATTGCAGGCATGAGGCAGGTAATAATCACATTTTAAAAGAGGATGTTTGTGTGGCCAGGCACAGTAGCTCACACCTGTAATCCCAGCACTGGGGAGGCTGAGGTGATATCCACTTGAGATCCACTAGAGGTCAGGAGATTGAGACCAGCCTGGCCAACATGGTGAAACCTCATCTCTACTAAAAATATAAAAATTAGCTGGGCATGGTGGTGGGCGCCTGTAAGTAATCCCAGCTATTCGGGAGGCTAAGGCATGAGAATCACTTGAACCTCAGCAACCTCTGCCTCCTGGGTTCAGGTGATTCTCTTGTGTGTGTATGAGGGTTGTAGTGTTTTTGTAGGCAGCCCTAGTAGTAATTCTCAGTTATGCAGTCAGTATAGTAATTTATTGTATATTTTAGGATGTGTATTCAGTACTAAATGCAAATAATCATAAGAGGAGGAAAATACAAAAATCAAATTTTTCAATTCATCAACTTTCTTTGTAATATTACTTGTTAACATTTTGGAACAGAGTAGCTTTTTTTGCCCTCTCTTCATTGTCAGTTGAGTAATTGGTAACAATTAAAGGATAAAAATCCCGGGCGGGCACTGTGGCTCACGCCTGTAATCCCGGCACTTTGGGAGGCTGAGGTGGGCAGATCACGAGGTCAGGAGATAGAGACCATCCTGGCCAACACAGTGAAACCCCATCTGTACTAAAAATACAAAAATTAGCTGGGCATGGTGGTATGTGCCTGTAGTCCCAGCTACTCGGGAGGCTGAGGCAGGAGAATCACTTGAACCCAGGAGGTGGAGGTTGCAGTGAGCCGAGATTGCACCACTGCACTTCTAGCCTAGCGACAGAGTGAGACTCTGTCTCAAAAAAAATAAATAAAATAATTTTAAAAATATAAAGGATAAAAGTTATTTTGTGTATTTGTTTAAAATGCTGATTTTACCTTAGTTGTGTTCTCAGTTGTCCCTAACCGTGTCATATCTGTTACATGCTATGAATATTAAAGTAAATAAATAAATGTCCTTAACTTGCTCATAACTTTATAATACTTATCCTTGTTCAGGTGATGCAAATGAAGCTTCACATAGTTGCTTTGATTGCCCAGAAGGGAAATTTTTCCAAAACATCAGCTCAGATTGTATTAGACGGCCTTGTAGACAAGATTGGAGATGTAAAATGTGGGAACAATGCAAAAGAAGCTATGACAGCAATAGCCGAAGCCTGTATGTTACCATGGACTGCTGAACAGGTTAGTGACACAGAACTCATTTCTTCAGTTTTCCCAGTTTTTTTCCCCAAACTTTAAGCTTACTAATTAAACATTAGTTTTTATCTTCCCAAGTAAAATATTTTTTGATACTGCATTTTTTTTAAGATGGATTCTCACTCTGGTGCCCAGGCTGGAGTACAGTGGCACGATCTTGGCTCACTGCAACCCTCCCAGGTTCAAGTGATTCTCTTGCTTCATCCTTCCACATAGCTGGGATTACAGGTACCTGCCAACACACCTGGCTAATTTTTGTATTTTTAGTAGAAACAGGATTTGAATATGTTGGCCAGGGTGGTCTTGAACTCCTGACCTCAGGTGATCCACCTGCCTTGGCCTCCCAAAGTGCTAGGATTACAGGCGTAAGCCACCACGCCCGGTTCTTTGATACTGCATTTTTATTTTTACCTTTAAAAATACTTTATTGCCTAGTGATGAAAATTTACCTTAGTCAAAAATATGCTGCATATGCAGTGACTCACACCTGTAATCTCAGCACTTTGGGAAGCTGAGGCAGGAGGATGACTTGAGGCCAGGAGTTTGAGACCAGCCTGGCCAACAAGGTGAAACGCCGTCTCTACTAAAAGTACCAAAATTAGCCAGGCTTGGTGGTGTGCACCTGTAATGCCAGCTACTAGGGAGGCTGAGGCAGGAGAATTGCTTGAATCCCGGAGACAGAGGTTGCAGTGAGCTAAGTTCACGCCACCGTACTCCAGCCTGGGCAATAGAGTAAGACTCTGTCTCAAAACAAAACAAAACAAAAATTCTATAGAAGGTGAGAGAGCCCAGGAGCTTGAGGCTGCAATGATTCATGATTGTGCCACTATACTCTAGGGTGACAGAACAAGACCCTGTCTCTTAAAAAACAAACAAACAAAAAAGACATTATAATGCTGAGTAATTGCTGAAAAGCTATAAACAGTCCAGAATGCTTTTAGTCCTATTGTCACTCACCTCATTTTCTTGTGTAGGTTAACTCTTGTTCCTAAGGCATGCTTGTTAGTTGTTTGAAAACTATGTTTAATGCACATCTGTCTTAAGTAGTGTTATATTTCTATAAGAAATATGAGATAAAACACAGATCTATTGTTTTCCCCTGTTCCAGGTTATGTCAATGGCTTTCTCACAAAAGAATCCCAAAAATCAGTCAGAAACTCTGAATTGGCTATCAAATGCCATAAAGGAATTTGGTTTTTCTGGGTAAGTCAGAATGAAATCAAGTGGAAAATAATTAAATGTTCTGTCAGTCTCTAAGTCATGATTTGTCGTAGCTATTGCTGCTTACTTCTGAAGAGCTAGAGCTGGGTTGTCTCATTTATATAAAAGAAAATTACCTTTGTTCTCAAAGGTCAATATTGGCTTGTGTTCCTGCCTTTTGATATTCACTGAAAGAGTTCTCTAAGTTATTTTTCCTGAAGTATTAATAGCTTTCCCATAGAATATCAAGTTCCAAGGATTTCTAGTCAAATACATTAGGAAATTTCTGTGTGTAATTACATTTGTTTAAATACCTATAGTGTGCCTTGGAGAATTAAATGCTCTCAGAAATCCTGCAATAGAAGAGCTTGTTTCACTTTGTTTAACCCACTGTTCCCAAACTTATTTGCATATAAAGCACAGTTGTTTATTTAAAACAAAACTTTATATAGTTTACTTTATTCAAAAAGCACTTTCTAAATCATAGTTCATTTGATTTAATTTCCATAAAAACTATGTGAGGGATTATGTCATCCCTGTCTTATAGATGAGGACTAAGGCATAGAAAGTTTAAGTAATATAGGCTGGTTATAGTTAGGAAAGTGACAAAACCAAGATTTTAATCCAGGCATTCTGGTTTGGAGAAAAATTGATATAACTGCTATACTATGTTGCCTTTCTCTGTGCCATGGTACATTTTGCAACATGCCTTTTAATATCTTGTAAAACAGTATTTTGAGTTCTACTGATTGAAAAAACGCTACTCTAGAAGTTATCATTCAAACAACAAAGAACTGTTTATTTTTTTTTATTTTTATTTTTGAAAGAAAGTGAGAGTGAAAGAAAGAAAGAAAAAAAGAATGTACGAGAGAAAGAAAGAGGAAGAAAAAGAGGGAGAGAGAACAGGATTCTTGTTCTACTGCCCAGGCTAGAATGCAGTCTAAAAATGGGTATTAAAAACCT